>CAUYPO010036431.1:0-22597 GCA_963574435.1 Cheirogaleus major | reverse complement strand
ATTAGCTGGGCATGGTGGTTCGTGCCTGTAGTCTCAGCTACTCGGGAGGCTGAGGCAGTAGGATCGCTTGAGCCCAGGAGATTGAGGTTGCTGTGAGCTAGGCTGACGCCACAGCACTCACTCTAACCTGGACAACAAAGTGAGACTCTGTCTCAAAAAAAAAAAAAAAAAAAAAGAAAGAAACAAAAAAAAACACATAAAAAAAATAATAATAAAAAAAACCCTGGAGAACACAAGGAAAGGTTCACTGACTTTGTGAATCATGACATCACACTCAGATTAGCATTTCAGCCTCACCTACCGTGTTTCCCCCAAAATAAGACCTACCCATAAAATAAGCCCTAGCAAGATTTCTAAGCATTTGCGAAATATAAGCCTTACCCCGAAAATAAGACCTAGTGATAGGCGTGGCTATGCATTGTATCTGCAAGACCTATGCATTTCATCGAGGAACGGTAAAGACAACGAGCAGCTCTTCTCATCAGCCCAATGAGAGCTCTATTGCTCGACATGAGAGATTGGGGCCAATGGTTCTAAAGGAAATAGAGTCGCAAGAAATTCAGGATGGAATTCGGGGTTTGGAGAGTTGATGATGATGTTCCAGAAGGAGACGACTTAACTATATTTGAATAAATGTAGATTGTTGTATCATACTTAAAAAAAATAACACATTCCCTGAAAATAAGCCCTAGAGTGTCTTCTTGAGGAAAAATAAATAAAAGACCCTGTCTTATTTTCGGGGAAACACAGTAGTTGATATCACCAAGGCATCTAAAGAACTACAAATGGAATTAACTGAGCTCTCAGTAGACGGCATTTTAAAGTCACCGTTTGATGCTAAGAAAGATCCAATTGTAATATGCAAAAATGCAGAAAACCCACAATTTCACCAACATGCCCTAAAAATGCTTTCTTGCTTTTGAACCACTTATTGCTGCGAATCTACATTCTTCTACGTAACTCAAATCAAGATGCCCTTAAGGTCAAAAATGACTAAGCCCATCCAGAGGATCACCTGAAACTTTGGACCTCCAAGCTGCAACCAAATATTAAAATGCTTCCCAACAAAAAGCAGACAAAACAGTCATTAAAACGCTAGTTACCTTTAAAATTAACAAATAGTTTTCATTTTTTGAAATTATTAAGTACATAGTAGTTAGATTTTTTTTTTTTTTTTGAGACAGAGTCTCACTCTGTTGCCCTGGCAACAGCCTAGCTCACAGCAACCTCAAACTCCTGGGCTCAAGCGATCCTCCTGCTTCAGCCTCCCAAGTAGTGGGGACTACAGGCATGTGCCACCATGCCCGCCTAACTTTTTCTATATATTTTTAGTTGGCCAATTAATTTCTTTCTATTTTTTAGTAGAGATGGGGTCTTGCTCTTGCTCAGGCTAGTTTTGAACTCCTGATGTTGAGCGATCGCCTGCCTCAGCCTCCCAGAGTGCTAGGATTACATGCGTGAGCCACCACGTCCGGCCTAAAATAATGTACATTTTTAAGTGTATCTAATTGAAGTTTCTTGAATGCGGTCTTATTTGATTACAGCTAAATTAATGCAGGCTTCCAACATGAAAAGGTTCCCCACCCCTGGGTTAGACAACATTTCTAAGGTGAAATTAACTGGCCTCAGTGATTGTTCTGCTATTAAGATGAAGGCTATGATCAGAGGTTTCTTGCCTGCACAACTGGAAAATGATACCATTAATGAAGATAAGGATATAGAGGGAGGAGCAAGGATAGGAGTTCAGGAGGTATAGTAATTCCACCTACAGTCATTTTTAGAAACAAATATATTATTTAGAATTGAAATAAAATGTTAAGAATTATGCCATCACTCTGGCATGTACTGGTCTTACTGAAGAAGCACATCAAAGCAAAACATGTCCAGTTCAAAGGGCTCATTTTGTTTATTAAATAATATGTTACTATCCTTCCTTCATTTGGGGGAAAAAACCTATTATGTAGAGGTGGGGCTGAAGAGATCAAAACATAGCCAATAATTTTCAATATTGCATATTCTTAAAGCCTGTTTCTGACAAAATAGTATTTTTCTTAAGGCTCTAAGCTTCTGTTCTGATCCAAATATCATGACAAAAATGCTTAAGGACTTATGTAAAAACATTAATTTGCTGCTTTGTATGAAATACTTATATTATTATTTTTGAATCTGTGATGTCTTCTTTGCAACTCATATCAAAATGTACTTCATGGTTTTTCTCTATTAAGACTCCCTTTCTTAAAAGGCTGAACGAGATGATCTAAACTAAAAGTGCAATGCCTAAGGGTTCTAATTATGGCAATCGAATTCTATCCGGACAAACACAATATAAGGAAATTTAAAACAAGCCAGATATTTCTGTTCCTGCAATGAGGAAATGGCAAGATAAGTTTGTGCAGCAATAATCAAACTTTTGTGCACAAGAGAAACTTCTCAGATGCTTGTTTAAAAAAAAAAAAAAGTAGTTATGGCCAGGCACAGCGGCTCATGCCTGTAATCCTAGCACTTTGGGAGGCTGAGGTAGGAGGAGTGCTTGAGGTCAGGAGTTTGAGACTAGCCTGTGCAAGACTGAGACCCCATCTCTACAAAAAAATACAAAAATTAGAGCTGCTTGGGAGGCTGAGGCAAGGAGGATTGCTTGAACCTAGGAATTTGAGGTTGCAATGAGCTATAATTACACCATTACACTCTAGCCCAGGAGACAAAGTAAGACTCTGTCAAAAGAAAAAAAAGAGAAAGAAAAAGAAAAAGAAAGAAAAGTAGTTATCTGCCCTTTTCCTCACCCTAAGAGATTCTGGTTTACTGAGGGTGTGGAACCCAGAAACTTTTGTTTTTCAAATGCCCCAGGTGATTTTGATGCAAGTGTTTCAAGGCCACTTTGAGAAACACCTGCACTGGCTCTAATTCAGAAACGTGGTTTATAAAGTCCAGCTCTTCAATCACTGCTTGTGACCTCAGACTACTCAGTTTCTCTGAGGTTTTGACTCCTCATATGAAAAAGGGGGATACTAAAGGCTTTAGAGGAATGATGAGAGATTAATGAGACAATGTTTATGCAGTGGTTAATACAGTGCCTAGCTAATTACTATGATTCATCCAGTTCCATAGGACAAAAATAAGGAAGAACTGGACACATGCACATATTCATCACTGCATTCTAAAAGCTTTCTAAAGCTGGGCACGGTGGCTCAAGCCTGTAATCCTAGCACTCAGGAGGCTGAGGTAGTAGGATTGCTTGAGTTCAGGAGTTCGTGACTAGCCTTAGGAAGAGCAGGACCCTATCTGTACTAAAAATAGAAAAAAAATTAGCTGGGCTTGGTGGTGTGCACCTGTAGTCCCAGCTAGTCCAGAGGCTGAAGCAGGAGAATCACTTCAGTCCAGGAGTTTAAGGTTGTTGTGAGCTAGGCTGATGCCAGGGAACTGTAGCCTGCATGCCAGAGCAAGACTGTCTCAAAAAAAAAAAAAAGAAAGACAGAAAGACAGAAAGACAGAAAGACAGAAAGAAAGAAAGAAAGAAAGGAAAGGAAAAGAAAAGAAAAGAAAGAAAGAGAAAATAAAAGCTTTCTAGTTAATTATGTTTTTTCCATTTTCATTTTTAAATTTTTGTCTACAGGATTCTATAAGAATCTCCTGGTCAGACCGAGCTCTTTGTCTTTCTTTCCCTTTAATATTGAATACATGAAAAAAGCTTCTGGACACATTACTTAAGTGCTTCCAGTTCCATAAGCAAATCTTACCAAAGACATAAAGCCATGAACATAAATATTCATCACAAAATACTCTACTTTTCATAACATCAACATAAATTCTCAAAAAAATTAATGCTTTTAATGAACATAAGTCAGATTTTACAAGAGCAAATCCTGTTTGCTTTTCCTGGTAGGCCACAAAAATTAAGACACAAAGTTGTTATATAAATAAAGACGACCATATGTTTTGTATTTAGAAAAATCAATTTAGTTGTGCTATAATCGATCTCATTTTATTAAATAACTCTGCTGGTTTCCCATTTTAAAATCCAAAATACAATTTATAAATGTTCATCTCATTCTCTTGTCTTATCCCAGAAGATACGTACACACATTTATACACATGCATTTTGTTCATAATTCACTAGAAACTAAATATTTTAGAAACAGACATTCCATATGATACTTTTGCACTAAACAGAAATTCTAAATAACACTTTTATGTAAACTGAGAAATTAATTTATCATTTATAACAGTACCCTTTGCATCTTTCTTACTATTTAAAAGCTTTATAAAGGTCATCAGTTCATACAAACTACCTCATCTCATATTATAGACAGCAATAATACTCTACAATATTTTATCATCTATCAAAAACCCACTAACAGATGTGTTTCTCACATTATCTAAGATGGATAACAAAAAGCAAAACACAAAACTAAAGTACAGGCTGTTAAATGTGAAGGAACCGTGGAACTCTGCTGAGCAGCAATTATCTCATATCAATATTCTTCAACTGCTCACTTGTACCAGGCACTATATTACCACGTTTCAGTCAAAGCAAATGGAGGTGAGAGGGAGGAATGGGAGCCCTGAAGGTCCTTTCTGAAGTGGAATGCAACAAACCTCAAAAGGACACCAAGGATAGAAAGGCACTTACTGGGGTTTGAGGGTTACAAACTTCCAGTTATAAGATGAGTAAGTTCTGGAGACCTTAGTTAGTCACCATGTACAGCGTGCTGACTAACTTTAATAACAACATATACTTGAAATTTGCTCAGAGTAGATCTCAAGTGTTCCCCCCCACCCCGCCCAAATGGTAACTAGGTGAGATATATGTTAGCTTGACTATGGTATTCACTTCACAATGTGTACGTTTATGAAAATATCACGCTGTACCTCTCAAATATATACAATTATTATTTGTCAATCATACCTCAAAAAAGCTAAGGGGAAAAAAAACAACACTAAGGAAACCCTGCAAAAGATATAGGTTTTTTCTGGATATTAGAAAAAGTAAAGATACCCTGGGCTACGCTACCAGCACTTTGCAAAATCTGGCAGGGCACTGGAGAAGAGTTGCGATTCGACGACTGTAAAAATCCTTTGCAAAAGGGTAATAGAGAATAAGCCCGTACCATATCTGTTTTATAGAGAGAGAGGAGTGGGTAGGACGAGTTTGAGAGGTCCACATCGGGAGAAAACTGAGGGTGCCGCCAGTAAGGTCTGAGAATAGGTTTTCATAACGCCAAAGCGGCTAGAGTGGGGGCGTCCCAGCTCCAGCCTCCACTTCCACATCCCATTCTGCACCCCGCCCCAGGCGAAGGAGGAGGTCCACAGGAGGGCCCAGGGTAGGGGACAGGAAAGTGGCCGCTGGTCCCCCAGAAATCAGATCGGCCCCCAGGGAGGAAGGGCTGCAGGAGGGCGGGGCACGGTGCGGCGAGGAAACCGAAAGCACGGCGATAGGGAGGGAGTGCCGCACGGCCGGGGACCCCTCCCCAAACCACACCCGGTGGCCGAGGAGGAGGAGGGAGGGTCCTGTGAAGAAGAAGGAGGCAGAACTTACTCCGCGGTCCTCCTCTGAGAGGAAGTCGGGGCCGTCGTCCAGGCCTTCCTGCGGGGTCAGCGGGCCCGGCGCGCCAGAGGAGAGGATGGGATGGGGGAGACACAAAAGGAAACATTAGTACCAGGCCGGCGCGGTCCCCGCGCCCGCCCCACGCCCGCCGCCCCCACCGCGCGCCCGGGTCTCGGCGCTGCGGAGAACACCCACCATCATGGCTGCTCCGAGGCGAGGGCCGGCGCAGGCGCGCACGGCACTGCCAGCCCGAGGGAGCCGGCGGCGGCAGGCGGGGCGGGGCCGGTGGCGGGGGGCGGGGCCTGGCCTCAGAGCAGTCCCGCCCCCTCCCCGCGCTGCGGCCCGGGTCGGTGAACGATGAAGGACGACTTGGCCCTGTGCCTAAGGTGGAAGCACCTAAGTGAAGGAGGGCGCGAAGGCCAAGACCCACATGGCTGGGGCAACTCACGTCTGGCAGACTCTGATCCGGGAAGGGCCGAAGGCCACCGGAGGAGCTGTCCAGTTCCCTTGCCCCGAGGGCTCAGCGAGGAACCTGGCAGGCGCCCTCTGGAAACCACAATAAATCATCTAGTCTTTTTATTGTGCCACACGATAATTAATCACAGTTATTATCATTTTGTCTATGGAAGTTGCAGGAACCAAGGGCCTTCACACAGTCAGCAGTCAGGGGCTGTAATCAAGCTTTTACTGCTGGCGAGGTAATAACTACCTCAGGGTTTGGGGCGCTATAAAAATGAGCTGTTCTCATTACAAGAGTATTCCTTTGTTCGATGAATTTTCTCCAGACCCACTCCAAGTGGTCAGCTGGAAAGCACCACCCAGGAAATATCCACAGGCATTTCAAACAAGATAAAATCATTCTTAACCCCTGCCCCCACCTTACCTATTTCTCTCTCTCTCTCTCTCTCTCTCACACACACACACACACACACACACACAAGCAATTCCTGTGCTCCCATTCAGTTAATGGGGCAACATCTTCAGCTGTTCAGATCAGAAACCTAAGTCCCATTGAAATCCTTTCCCTCACTCCCCACATCCAACCAAATCCTATTGCTTCTGCAATAGATTCTTTTCATTACCTCTTGAATTGGTCCCATTTTTCCAACTTCCACAGATTACCATCAACATCTCTTTGCAATAAACCTTTGCAATACTCTCCTAACTTTTCGCATTTTCCATCTCTCTCTTCTCTATTTTACACACAGCTGCCAGGTTTCCTCCTAAGACTCAGATAGCGATGATTATGCTACTACCCTGTTCAATAATCTTTACAAGCCTCCATTATATAACGATCCAAATCCTCAGCCTACAATTCCAGGCCCTCCACATTTGAATCCCTCCCAGCTTCTTCAGGCCCTTCATCCTATCTTATTGAATTGAAGCTCTCAAAACAATAATATTAAACTTACCAATATTTTCACAAGAATCTCTTGTAGTTTTCATTTTGTATGTAATGAGAACTGAGGCATAGAGAGGTAAAGGTTGAGTCGCCAACAAAGGCTACTCTTCAATATGGTGGGGAGAAGGACTTTATTTTTTGTCTTTTGTTTCTTGTTTCCCAGGGCATTGTAATGACTGCTAAAGTACTCTTTTTCACTGGGAGTCATGAGGCATCATGCAGTGTCAGTGTAATGTGATTAAGTATCAGGAGGAATATTCCAGTCATTTGAATTTTTTTTTTTTTTTGAGACAGAGTCTCACTCTGTTGCTCATGCTAGAGTGCTGTGGCATCAGCCTAGCTCACAGCAATCTCAAAGTCCTGGGCTCAAGCAATCCTTCTGCCTCAGCCTCCCGAGTAGCTGGGTCTACAGGCATGTGCCACCATGCCCGGCTAATTTTTTCTATTTTGGGTAGAGACAGGGTCTTGCTCTTGCTCAGGCTGGTCTCAAACTCCTGAGCTCAAACGATCTGCCTGCCTTGGCCTCCCAGAGTGCTAGGATTACAGGCGTGAGCCACCGCGCCAGGCCAGAAGGCGAGTCTTGACCAATGACCAGAAAGATACAGAAGAGGACACTGAGAATGTCTGGGAGAAAAGTGCTTCAGACACAAGCAAAGCTATGTGCAAAGGTCCTAAGGTGGAAGCACGCCTAGAATATTCAAGTAACAGCAAGGAAACCAGTCTGACTCCTGGAGACCAGTAGGTGAAGAATACAAGGCAGTCAGAAGGCATGACACTTTGTAGAGCAGTGGTCCCCAACCTTTTTGGCACCAGGGACTGGTTTCATGGAAGATGATTTTTCTGCAAACAGGGAGTGGGGGTGGGGGTGGGGGAGATGGTTTCAGGATAATTCAAGCACATTATATCTATTGTGTACTTTATTTCTATTATTATTGCATTGTTAATATATAATGAAATAATTATACAATTCACCATAATGCAGACTCTAATGCTGCTCCTAATCAGACAGAAGGTGGAGCTCAGGCAGTGATGTGAGCGATGGGGAATGGCTGTAAATACAGAGGAAGCTTCACTCACTCATCTACTGGTCACCTCCTGCTGTGTGGCCCAGTTCCTAACAGGCCAAGGAGGGGTACCAGTTGGAGGCCTGAGGGTTGGGGACCACTGAAAGGACTTTGAGTTTTTACTGAGTCAAATGGGAAGCCCCTGGAGGGTTTTTAGCAGAGCAGTGTTGTGATCTGTTTTAGATTTAAAAAACATGTTCACCCTGTTCCTGTGTTGACAACAGACTACAGGTTTGGTGAAGTTAGGAAGTCAGAAGCCTATTATAACAATCTAGCGAGCAATGATATGGCTTAGACTAGGAAGTAGGCAGTGGAGATGGTGAGAAGTGGTCAAAATGCTGAATATATTCTGAAGTTACTACAAAAGGGATTTCCTGAAATATATGGGGTGTAAAAAAAAAGAGAAAAATAAAAAAGAATTCCAAAGTCTTTGGCCTGGACAAATGGAAAGATATAGTTGCCATATACTGATATAGGGAAGAGAGTGGGGGAGGCACAAGTTTTGAAGGGAAGGTCAGGTATTCCTTTTTTATTTTTTTGAGACAAGGTTTCCCTTTGTTGCCCAGGCTAGAGTGCAGCAGCATGATTGTAGCTCACTGCAGCCTTGAACTTCTGGGCTTAAGCAATCCTCCTGCCTCAGCCTTTCAAGCAGCTGGGACTATAGGCATGTGCCACCACACCCGGCTAATTTTTCTGTTTTTAAATTTTTGTACAGATGGGGTCTTGCTCTGTTGCCCAGGATGAGGGAATTATTTTTAGGCATACTAAGCTTGAGATGCCTACTAGATACCAGGTGGCGATATCGAAGTGGCAGGTGGATATCTGATTCTGGAGTTCAGATAAAAGATCAGGACTGGAGATATAAATTTTGGAGTCAAGAACATATGATATTGTAAGCCATCAGACTGATGAGATCATCAAGGAAGTGAATACAGAAAAGTCCAGAGTCTAAACCCTGGGGTCTTTCAACATTTAGAGGTAGGGAATATAAAGAGAAACCAGCAAAAACACTGAAAAGAAGGTGTCAGCAATACTACAGGGAAACCAGTAGAGGGTGGTCTTCTGGAAGTCAAGTGAAAAAAATATTCTGAAGATGAGGGAGTGATCAACTACTACCATAGGTTAAGCAGAATGAAGTCTGAGAGCTGTTCACCAGATAGCAGTGTAGCAATCACTTGTGACCTCAATAAGAGTGCCTTTGGTGGAAGCAAAAGCCTGCTAAAGTTGATTCAGGACAGAACAGGGGAGATGGATTGGGCAGCACTATGGATAGCTCTCTCAAGGGTACATGGTTGCAGAACACCACTTTGGTTTCCACTTAAATACAGGAGATTGACTATTCACCTTTATCTCCTTTCCCCTCAAAATATCCCCTAAAATTACAATAAAAAATGAGAAGTATTAAGCAACAAGGATAAAGAATGAAAGTGAAGATAGCAAATGGATGTGAGGGAACAGACTTAGCAGAGCAGATGAAATTACACCTAACACAAAGACTCTACAACTAAGACTATACCACTGAACTCTTGAAAGGCACAGCATTTGAAAGCATCAGGCACCACTCCTCACAGCCAGGTATAGCACACAGAAACTAGCTAAATGAAAAAACCAGGCAGTATCAGTGCCAGGAAACACAGAAAGTTATATAAGAAATGAACAACAGTAAGAGAGTAAACAATTTTTTTTAAAGAGATAGGGTCTCACTATGTTGCCCAGGCTGGACTCAAATTCCTGGGCCCAAGTGATCCTCTTTCCTCAGCCTCCTCAAGTAGCTTTACATGGTCACAATAATGAAACATTTTCACTGACTTAACTAAAAGTTAGAATATTATATTGGGAAGATGGGTAAGGGGAAGTGGAGTAGTAGTATAAGGCAGCCAAATTTTCTACTGGGGGTAGGAGGTATTAACAGATAACCTCTAAACCTGATAAATCAAAAATAAGCAAGATGATGACATTATTTAGAAATAAGAAGTTGCTTCTGGGATCCAGACTCAAGAGTGAGCCCGGATATAAATACTCAATATTTCCTTATATACTTTTTTTAAAAATCATAAATTGACTTTTAAAAACCATGTAATTGTACTATTTTGATAGTTAAAAATATGAATAAATGGATAAAACATGGGAACTAAGGATAAATAACTTCAGATAAGGCATTTATTCAAATAGGCAAGTTTTAAAAAAAATTAACCATAAACAATCTAGAATAAAATTTCTAAATGACACCAACATTGATTGGGTAATAGAGGCTGGGGAAAATAGGGGGAAGTGTATAGGGTAGAAACCAGGGAGGATAATGGTGTGTCAACATTTTTGTGTTGTTCTAAGATCCCGATATTGACAACTTTAAAGACTGGTAGAGGGAAAAACAAATATAACTAAGGGTTAGAAGTAAGCACTAAAATAATAAAAACAGAATGCATAGTTTCTAAATCTACAGAAGAAAATTTGATCTATCTAACAGAATACTAGAAAGTGAACAAAGTTATACAAAGTATGATAAGTATACAACTTCTAATAAGGTAACAGAAATATATGAAGTAACAACTTATAAAACCATGGGAAGCTATCAACAACTGGAACTTTTTACATATTCCTATCTGAAAGAGCAAGAAAACCAAAAAATAAGGAAATATAAAGACAAATTGAAAAACATAAATTCAATTTAATACACTTCACTGTTCAGTCTAACCTAATTTCCCACTCCATGTTTCCACATGGAAGTGTTTCCCTAGAATAACACTCCTGGCTCCTCTTTCTTCTTCCTCTCCCTCTCTTACTAACTGCTTCTTCAGGGGAGGAGTGAGTTAGCTGACTGGTGACTTTGAAAGAAGAAACTGTAAAGTGGTTTTCCACCACCTCTCCCCTCTCCCATTGGATCTGCCTACCTGCACTGCAGGGTCTTTCTGGTCTGTCTTCCTGGCCATTCTATAAGTTTGGTGGGTCACTATGCCTAAATCTGGATGGATAGCTCAATTCAGGGAAATATTAGCAAACCCTATGTTAGCCCTCCAAACTAGCTTTAACACTAGCAAAGTTCACAGGCAACAAGTCCCTACTTGCCTGCTTAAAGCCTTCGATTAGCTGTCCAGTATCTTAGTCTTAAACATAAGCAGGCAACCAACATCAGCAGAAAACGGAGGAAAGCCTCTATCATGAGAGTCAGAGATAAAACACACACATGAAAAGTAACTTAGGAACTGTAGTCCCAGCTACTTGGGAGGCTGAGGCAGAAGGATCGCCTGAGCCCAGGAGTTTGAGGTTGCTGCGAGCGAGGCTGACGCCACAGCACTCTAGCCGGGGCAACAGAGTGAGACTCTGTCTCAAAAAAAAAAAAGAAAAAAAAAAGTAACTTAGGAAAACCAAAAAGACTTAGGAAAATGGAAACTTCAAAACAAAATTATTTATAATCAATATCCTCAGTAGATAAGGAATGATACTGATTCTATTAGACTAGCGAAAAGATGCTGTTAAAATAACAATGTTCAAAGGGAAAAAGTTCAAATCAAGAAGTTTCCAGAATTGAAAAATACAAATCTCTAAACTGAATGGCTTTTAGTGGTTAGCACAATGTATGAAAATACACCCACACCAAGTCACACTGTAAAATTTACAAATGTTAAAGTTAAAGGAAGACCCTACAAACTTCCAGGGAGTGAGAAAAAACCAAAAACAAAATAGGTCCCACACAAAAGGAATGCACAATGGCTTCAGACAGACTTTTCAGTAGCCACAGTGGAAGCCGGAAGACAACAGAGAAATCATTTCAAAATTTTAAAGAAAAACAATGGCCAACTTGGAATTCTACCCCCAAATTGAGAGTACAATTATAGACGTTTTCATACATTCAAGATCTCACACTTTACCTCCCCTGTAGCCTTTCTCTAGAGGCTCCTAGAAGATGTGCTCTAACTCTCTAAGGGAGTAAACCAAGAAAGTGGCAGGTCTGAGGTATGGAAACAAGAAAGATAACAGGTCTCCTAAAGAAAATCAAGAGAGAACCCAGGACAACGGTCATGCACCAAAGAGAGCAACCAGTTCAGACTTGTGCAGAATGACACAAGAGACTGTCTTCAACATGATACCTTTTCTTTCTGTTGTACCATATTTTCAACCAGATAATGACAGAGTGGGCCTGGCCTAGATTTTTATCTGAACTTGGTTTGCTGGACCCTTGCTCTTTCCTTCAAGCCCTGCTCCCTGGATCACTGAGAACACATAGTATTCTGCCTTATCTATTCCTGAGAGCTGGAGGATAGCCACAGAGCGCTTAAAAATGGAAAAGCCTAAACAGCCTATTCTGACAATGTTATAGGCAAATATCCAATTCTAGTAGCCAGTGCACCTTTCAAATTACAATGACTGTGGATAACCCTATGTTTCCCAAGATTTGTTCACGGCCTTGCCCAATGACTTTCTCAGAAAAGGTCCTTGCAATAGAGAAAGTGAAGCCAGACTATGAGCTAATGCCTCGTTTTAGGTTCTCTTCTCCTGGGACAGTTCAGCAAATAGTGACAATATGGCCTTTTCTGTATATAGCTAGGTTTTTGCATGCTTCTTCATTTTTATTTTAATCACTTTCACACTCATTCATATGTATATATTTGATAAATTATTTCATTGAAAAATTATATCAAGTAAGAATACAAGAATGGTTCAATATCAGAAAAATCAATGTCATTCACCATATTACCATTACTAAAGGTGAAAAACCAAAAGACCATCTAAACAAATGCAGATTTAAATTGACAATAAAGGGAATTTAAAACTAACTAGCATAAAACAGCAAACATCAAGGGCAACTTTAGACTCTGAAGCAGTAATAAGATAAAAATGTTTGCTATCATAGTTACTATCAAATATAGATTGACAACCTTACCAAATCAATAAAAAAGAAGTATGTGAACTAAAAAAGAAGAGATAAACTGTCATTACTTGCCTTTAGATAGACAATCCAAAAGAGCAATATTGCAACAGTATTCATTAAAGCTGTAAATACAAGATCAACATGCCAAATTCGAAATATTTTTCTGTAACAGAAATAATAGGATACCACTTTTAATGGCAATAACCATTATAAAATACCTAGGAATTAGCCAAAAAATAAGTAAAATGTTCTGAATAAATGGAGAGAGAAATTATATTCATGAATGGGATTTTACTTTGGAAAAATATCAATTCTCTCTAAATTAATCTATAAATTCAATACAATTCTAATAAAAACCTCAGCAGCTTGTTTTAGGAAACTTTATAGATTAATACTAAAATTTATACAGAAAAAAACCTTCACAAATAGTTATTTTTTTTTACAGAGTAGGACAAAGACAGGTCATTCACCTATTAGATATGAAGACATATTACAAAGTTACATTAAGAGAGTGTTGCACTGGGAAAGGAAAAGAACACAGAGCCCCAGTTTCACGTTTATGGAAACTTCATATATAATAAAATGGGAAAAATATGGACTATTCAGTAGATGATGCTAGGAAATCTGCAATACTACTTGGCATGCTCAGCAGACATTCACATTCAGAAGACTCAAAAGGATATAACTTGGCACCAAGGTCACTCAGGTTGGCAGAAGGATATAGCACAGTAAACAATAACATGTAGAGAGAGAATCCTCCTTAGGTAAGCCTCATGCGCCACAGGAAGCACTATCTTGTAAAAATTCTGAAGGTAGGTTCCAGAGCCCCACGAGGAAGAAATGTGGTTACCAAAGGCATACCTTATTCAGTCTTAAAACATCCGTGTTTTTTCTTTTTATAATTAAAAAATGTTGTCTGGGCTGGGTGTGGTGGCTCATGCCTGTAATCCTAGCACTCTGGGAGGCTGAGGCGGGAGGATCGCTCAAGGTCAGGAGTTCAAAACCAGCCTGAGCAAGAGCGAGACCCTGTCTCTACTAAAAAATAGAAGTAAATTAATTGGCCAACTAAATATATATATATATATATATAATTAGCCGGGCATGGTGGTGCATGCCTGTAGTTCCAGCTACTTGGGAGGCTGGGGCAGCAGGATCACTTGAGCCCGGGAGTTTGAGGTTGCTATGAGCTAGGCTGACGCCACGGGACTCTAACCAGGGCAACAGAGCGAGATTCTGTCTTAAGAAAAAAAAAAAAAAGTTGTCTGGTAAACAGCTGACATTCCATATTTATCTTAACCCCATAGATTTCCAAGGAAATACTGCTAAGGAGAAAGAGTAAACCCAAGATTATTTTTCCCCAGAGACCCAGAGACAGAGATGGGTTTTGTTAGCTCTTTCCCCCTAATGATCAGATGGAGAAAATGTTGAATTCACACTTCATATCCAAAAATTAATTCCAATTAAAGACCTAAATGTAAATAGTAAAACTATAAAATTGATAGAAGACATAAAAAACACAAACAATTGGGGGGGATTTCTATTCCATGAAGGAGACTAAAGATAAGAATTAACAAATGACTTTTTTTTTTTTGAAACAGGGCCTCACTCTGTTGCCCAGGCTAGAGTGCAGTGGCATCATCATAGCTTACTACAGCCTCAAACTCCTGGCCCTCACTCGATTCTCCTGCCTTGGCCTCCCAAAGTGCTGGGATTATAGGTGTGAGTCACTGCATCCGGCCAACTAAGTTATTTCTAACATCTGAACCTGAAAAGTGAATATCCAGAATATATAAACAATTTCTTGCCTGTAATCAGCAAGAAAGAGAAAAACCAATAAACAAAGGGGCAAATCATAAGTATAGGCAAGCCACAGAAAGGAAAATCAGAATGACTAAAAACCATATACTTACCCTCATTAGTAACAGGATAATGCAGAATAAGGAAAATTTTACAATTTTACACACATCAATCGGCAAAAATCAGAAGATATCAGAGAAAACTGACCGAAATGTAGAGAAAATGACACCCTCATGTCTTCTTGGTGGAAAGGAAAAACTGGTACAGCCATTCCTGAGAACAATCCAGCCTTACTTAAATATACATATACCCCAAACCTAGCCATTCTAGTCTAGGACATATATATATCAAAGAAACTAAAGGCCAGGTTCATAGGAAGACATATACAAGCTTGTAGAAGTGGGAACAGCTGAGAAGAACAGAAAAAGGAAAAGATAAGCTACAGTATGTGAATACAATAGAATACTATGTACTTGTCACAAGCACGTTATATAAGTAACATGGGTAGGTTTTAAAAACCTAATATTTTATGAAAATTAGAAGCAGAATAAAACCTATAGCACAATATCTTTTGTATAAAATTTAAAAGTTTATATTAATACAAAATAAATATTAGTTTTTCAATGAAATATACTCAAAATATGGAAGATGGTTTAGAAGGACAAACATTAAGGGATGTGGAGTATGAAATTGCAGGCAGGAAATGAATGTAAACTAGTAATGTAAAATAAAACAGAACACAAACAAGCATAGCCTTCTGAAATTGGTATCATTAATGAAGAGTATGATCAATGAGTGATTCAATTCAGAGCACCTGAGGTCCTTAAAAAACAAAAGCTATTTTACATAAGCACTTTTAAGACTTAAATTAAACATTATTTCTTGAAATGTGAAAAGCTATAAATGGTGCATAATGTAGTAAGCACCCCACACGATTCACAAGTTAGCTAACCTTAAAAGAAACAGTTCATTTTCTCAAATAAGATAAACTAAATAAAAAACTATACAATGTAAATGGATATTTCAAGGCAACACTAAGAAAACAAAATTTCTTGTGTTGAACAAATATTTCAAGGTGTTTTTCTAAGTTAGGTTGTTCTGGTATTCAGGAAAATAATTTTAAATTATATTTTGTGTAAAGTTACAAGCAAACTAATTCTAATTATTAAATGCATGTGAATCTGAAATTCTAGACTGAGAGACTCTGTGATACATTTACAGAATTGAAGAAGTATACATGGAAAAACTTATAAAACATACGACTATCCTAATATCTTACTTTTTATTGTGCTACATATACATTTTTTCAATCTGTTTCCATGATATCAATGTGCTATATTTTTTTAAAAAGCACTCTCATTTGAGGCAGATATAGCAGCTATCCCCAATGCTATCAATGAGGAAACTGAAAAATAAATAATGGAACTTAAATCTTATAATAAGTAGTGATGTCCAGACTAGAATCTAGGCTCCCCAAAATTGAGATTTGAGGTCTTATTTTTTTAACTCACCTAAATAAAATGCTGAAACATGAAAATTTATAGTCCTCTCACCTTTTCCTTTCTGAACTGATAGAATATAATCAGAAGAATTAAAAAAAACATGTTCTAGTTTTAGTTAGTAATTTCTGTAAAGTAGTACTCCTTAAATAAGTTGCTAAAAATAATATTGGAGTCTTGAACATCACATTTAATTCAACTGAAAAACAGTATTCTAAGACTGTCATGATAAAAAAGATTACAAAATTTCTCTGCTTATTCTAGTCCTAAATTCCTTTTCTAGAATTTTAATAGAAATTTTTAGACACAAATAGTCACCAGTCAGATAATGTATATCATATAGTTTAGCATTTTGAATAAACACCCTTAGAAAAGTGAAATTGATTTATCATTTATTCTGTGCTATTATTAATACTCTTCTCCCTATACATCTTTAATAGTAGTCACAAATTCTATCTTGATGAGTAATCTTTTCTATCATAAATAGTGCTGACTCAACATTTCACTTCTACTTTACTTATGGCATTCAATTTAGATATCTCAATACCAAATTTAATAATTTGTTTTATCAAAAATTTGCTTCAAGAACCAAATTTCCATAAATTATTCTCTAACAAATCAAAGCAGAACCTTTAATTGCAGAACACAAATGGAAAATAATACACAAGAAACTTTATTTCTTCAACTTGAAGGCTAATACCTGGGTGTTAGAAAAATACGCCTAAGATTTTACAATAAGTATTTTTTCTGTAGTGTCAAGATCTCTATTTTAAATGATGTTACTTATTATATTGTCATTTCAAAGGAAGGCTTTCTAAGAAGAATTTAGTAAAGTTCTACATAGGGTTCCTATATGTTCTAGCCTGAACTGTTCTAGAATTGCTTATTTGATGAACATAAAATCTGTAAGAAGAAAGAAAAAAATACTAAATCACAATCTTTATCAAGTTATTCAGAGTTTTCAACAATATTGTAAATGTATTCTTATAAACCTGTATTTCTGATAGTATTAACCTAGTAGTAGCATGATCACAGCAAGTATACGAATTTTCCAATGTTCTGGGGAAATATTCAGTGCACTGAAAGTTAACTGCATTTAAAATCATTATGAAACAAAAAACATGTCAAACAGCATTATCATGTTAAATGGCGATTGAACATTTTATTTACAGTTCTGTAGTAAAAACTAAAAGAAATGTGTACCCAATGGGACATATTTTCAATGTTTAAAGAGCATCCTGAATATGGAATTTTAAAAAGTAATTAAACTAGGTAGAATTAGAAATCTATGAAAAGATTAAAAATCATTACTGCTAGAACTGATATCAGTAAGTGTACACTCAAAGGACTTGAGTCTTGGTTGGAGGAAAAGAAAGTAAACCTTTCATATATTTTGATTTTTCCAGGATGGAAACTAGTTATATGGTAGAGATACTGAATTATATGATCCTCAGAAGAAATGGAAACAATTTATAAGAAAGATAAATTTCAGACTTAGCAAAAATAGTAAAACAACAGGGGAAACTATTGGGGCTAAATACTTGTCATTTTAGAACCATCTCTTCAGAATGCTCCTGGTGACCTTTTCAAGATAAATTTTTAAAAATACAATAAAGGATAATAGTATCAATTGTGGGTACAAACACAAACCCAACACTGCATATAATACAGATCAGAAAATTTTATTATTCAATTTACTTAAGGTTGTAAAAAAAATTAGAATTTTTGCCTGTTCTCATATTTATGTTATCATTCAATTTCTGAAGACTCCAAGTAAATTAACTCAGGAGTTTAAAAAGTATTAATGATCCCTATTATAGCAAACTATATATTATATAGTTCATCAGTCTTAACTCTTCCAATAAACCTAGGGATTTAAATAAGTCAAAAATGAAAGCAGTCTCCACAATCTTAAAATCTAGGTGAAATGTCCTCATGGTCCAATAACTTGTAAAATGTGAACAGGTCACCAGACCAACATACTAGTGTATAACTTTAATAATTTCTAGCAGCAAAACACCTGGAATACCCAATAACAAATGGTTTCATTGGATTGTAGATTAACTTCTTTCAGAGAAATAATTTTAAAAAGAACTCTAAAGTATTGTTCAACTGCAAGCAAACATGAAAGATATCAAAGATCTTGTTTATCACCACCTTTCCCGGTGGAATCAGGTGCAACTGGAACCTTATTAGTTTCAACAAAAACAGATTCAAAGGCAGCTTCCTGTTCTTCCAAAGAATCAGCAGCCGTGGCTCCTTTAATTAGTGTTGGGTTGGTAAAAGACTGTTGCTGCTTGGAAATTTTATTGGATTCCATCATTTTCCTACCTCTTCTTTTACCAAGAATTTTGACATAATTTGCAGGTATAAGTCCTGTTGTTTGACCATCAAGACTAGCCAGAAGCCAACCACGCACTCTGGGTTGTTGTTCTGATGGAAAAAAAGACAGCCATGTGATTAGAACATACTTTGGAGGTCCAACAGAATATTGATGGTAAAATATATTACATAAAATCTGTGTTACACTTACATAATAGAATATATAAACAAACAGTACATGCATGTATATTGAAAATGAAATGCTGAGTGAACTTAACAGTTCCAGGGTCCATTCTTATAATTTATATTTTTTACTTTACACTTCAACTAATATCAATTTCTTTCATATTTAAACTGGAATCTCAATACACTAAGTTAGAAATAAGTATAGAAAACATATACTTTTATGCAATCATCTTTCATTTTCTTTCTTTTCCTTTTTTTTTTTTGAGACAGGGTCTTGCTCTGTCTCCTGGGCTAGAGTGCAGTGACGTCATCATAGCTCACTGCAACCTCAAACTATTAGGCTCAAGCAATCTTCCTGACTCAGCCTCTCAAGCAGCTGGGACTACAGGCCCATGCTGCCACACCCAGCTAATTTTTCTATATTTTTGTAGAAGTGAGGTCTTGCTCTTGCTCAAGCTGGTCTCTTGGCTTTATACTTATATACGCCTCAGCCTCCCAAAGTTCTAGGATTCCAGGTGTGAGCCACTGTGCCTGGCCTGCAGTCATCTTTCCTTGTATACTTTGGGCCAAAATATAAAATCATTCCATATGACTGTAATAAACAATCCTGAAGATAGTGAATGTTAATTTGAATCCAAGATTGGCAAAAAATTTAAGACCGCATTTATCTCTAGCCACATAACAAAGAGTTAAAGGCAATACTCTAAGCTTAGAGTAGGAAAGATTATTGAATATATTCAATTTTCTATGACATTTTCCCACCTATTTTATCCATGTCTTCAAAAAACTGTTTAACAGTTACAATTTTAGTTCAACATTATGATTGAGGCACAATACAAGACATTTTTGTTTAATATTCTATAATAAAAGGAAAAAACTAAAACAAATCAACCATGTCTGTGAATGATTTTGTTCTAAATGCTCAAACATACTTTTCTTGGGCAAAGGAGGAAAGCAAGGAAGCAAAGGCAAAGTGTTAAGAGGGACTATTAGTTGCAAAATAATGACATACAAAAATTTTTCTAAAATATTATAATTGAAAGAAACATCTGACCTTCTTTATTCTTTATCTAGATTAATTAAAACTAATTATCTGTGTTGCCTCTGTCTCTAACAATAAATCTTAAAAAGAAATCATTCTTTCGAAATCCAAAGTAGTAAACTCCTATTTTCACCAGAAGAAAAAAACAAATATAATACCTATAAGCTTAAGGGTTTTTTTCCCCTTCCTTGAGACATGGTCTTGCTATCTTGTCCAGGCCAGAGCCCAGAGGCTATTCATAGGTGCATAGCACATTACAGCCTCCAACGCCTGGCCTCAAGCAATCCTCCTACCTTAGCCTCCCGAGTAGCTGTGGCCACAGATGTGTACCACAGCACCCAGCTGAAGCCTAGGTTTTATATAAGAAGGGATGTGGCAGAGATTTAGCAATTTGATCCAAAATTTTTTCATATTTTTCAATTATTTACACATAAAACTAATGATGTGAACATTGAAGGTATTTTCCCTATGTAGAGTGACTAAAATCAATAAAGCTAAAGCTTCCATTAACAGAGCCTCCCATGAAAAAGTTAGCCAGAGTGATTAACAGCATAGGCTTTGAAGTCAGACAAACCTAGATTCATAGTTCAGCTCTGTGATACTGAACAATTTACAAATTCTGAGTCTCAGTTTCCTCCTGTGTAAAACAAAGACAGGATAATAGTACCACTTGATAGTATTATTGTAAGGGTCAAATGAAATATGTAAAATATAGTACCTTTTACATAGTAAGTATTCTATAAATGACATCTGTTATGGTTACTAGTACCTTTACCAATGAAATGTAACTTTTTGCAATAAATCTCAATCCCCACAAATATACAAAAAAAAAAAAATCCACAAAAATCCTGATAATCAAAGGTGAAGGAAAAGGTCATTTTGCCTGGAGTTATTAAAAACTATTTGTAACTTAGTTCAAAAATAAGCCTGAGATGTGTATAAATTTCTTGCTAAGGGTCTATAATCCTTTGTGACAATAATTCCTAAAATACTTATGATAGAGTTTCAGTAAACACTATTCAAGTAATAAAGCAAAGCAATACCAGTCCCAGTAATCAAGGACAGATATGATGCTTAGATGATGCTGTTAATAGATTCCTTTGGTTTATTAGATTTATTATATTTAGTACTTATCTCATGTTTTTCTGTTGGGATTAATGGAGTCTGTAATTCAAGTGTTTTGAATTTAGAAGAAGCTATATAAACAAAGACTTTCCTTATCTCAGTGAAATATTATTGGAATAACTCTGATGGGGCATTTCTCCCTGACTCCCTCAGATTTGGAAATCTAAATTGACACAAAAGATTCTAGTAATTACCTCAAAGTTAACTAATAATGAACAAGATCCTTTGTTGTAGTTTTTAAGATTATCTTTATAAATATTAAAAATTCACAGATAATTTCAACATATTCATAATTTGTTACCTTTGAGAGCTAAGTTGAGCATATCACCAGCCCGGAAAGAAATTTCTTCTTCAGATACGGCAACAAAATCATATTCTGCTCTAGCAACTACATGGTCATCCTCACCACTTGCCCAGTTGATGTTATCTAAAGCCGAATAAAGAATTAAGATTAGGTTAGTAAAATTTAAAAAAGAAAAATGCAAGTATTTCACTGGTTATGGTTTGCAAACTGCATAAATTTATTTGCCAAACGCTCTCCCCTCCCAATTAAATCAACCAAACATTCACTAATGAACTTTTTCCTTTTCTTTAAGCTCCAAATTTCAGTTCACTTACTTTAAGCCAGGCATTGGCAAATTTTTTCTGTACAGGGTCAGATAGTGAATATTTTAGGTTTTGCTGACCAAGGATATTGTGTACCAAGGATATTGTGTAGTTACTCATATAACAAGAGAAAACACAATTTCCATTAATTTTTTCATTGATAAAATTCAAAATGTAGTAACAGTTCTCTTTTTTTTTTGTAATACAGTTCTACTACTTAGCAGATTGGAATATTTTGAGGGGAGGATATTTCACTTCTGTAAGTGTGTGGTTTTAATTGAGCATATTCATTACTTGGAAGATTAATAGACTAGAATTCTGTTAAATTCTTCTCTTGATATTTGCCTTTTACCATGTATTTACATTGCAGATTAATCATTTCCAAATGAAGACTAAATGGAAGCTCCTCAATTGCACAGTTAAATGGATTCTAAAATATGGAAATTTTCTTTGTGCTTGCATGGAGCTCTAAAAAATGCTCTAGCATTGTGGTTTGAGCTTGGAAAATATATCTGCTGCAAACTTGTATAGGAATGGAGATATTGCATCTTATTTTAACTTTTGATAGCCTGGGAGGTGTACAAAACAGTGTGATATTACTTGTGATTCAAGCAAAGTTAGCTGTTGTCAAAATAACTTTATTACAGCATAAGTTTTGCATATAAGCACTGTTCTGCCTTATAGTTTTATGTTAAATTTATTAAGAATATAACCAAGTGTGCAGCAAAAGCTGATTTCCAAAGCCATTAAAAGTATTTAATAATAGCAGTTGAAGGTGGTTCTGTTTAGAAAAATTTCAGTCTTGGTCTCAATCTCAAAAAAATAAAACTTAAGCCTTGTTAAGCCATTGAACCGCTGTGTGGTAGGGCAAGTCTTTTTTTTTTATATATTATTATTATTTTTTTATTTCCACATATTATGGGGGTACAAATATTATGGTTACGTGTATTGCCCATACACCCCCTCCCCCTTCGAGGCAGCGCTTCAAGCGTGACCATCCTCCAAACGTTGCACATCTCACTCATTATGTTTGTATATACCCATCCCCTCTTCCCCTCTCCCACCCGCCCGACACCTGATAAATGTTATTCCTATATGTCCACTTAGGTATTGATTCGTTAATACCAATTTGCTGGTGAGTA
>CAUYPO010036427.1:0-32530 GCA_963574435.1 Cheirogaleus major | reverse complement strand
TGATGCCACAGTGTTCCAGCCTGGGCAACAGAGTGAGACTCTATCTCTAAAAAAAGAAGAAAAAAAATGTCGAGATATTTTCATATGTCCTCTGGGCAGTAGAACCTTCCCCGGCTGAGAGCCCTTGCTGGAGAGAAACCCCCCCTTCTCCTGCAACCCCAGGGTCAGCTCTGGCTATTAAGATCTGTACCATCAGTAAGTGCCAAAATCTTGTCTCTGGCAATACTCACCTTTGGAGATACAGTTCCCTCTTTTTTTTTTTTTTTTTACCTGCCTCTTTTAACCAATGTTTGTACCTGCTTAGGAAACATTGTGCTCCCACAGATACGTCTTTCTTTCTAGACGGCGCAGACACCGGGAAGCTGTGGAGCAGGGGTGCATGCTGTTGTCAGTGACTTACTCTCAGTCACAAGTCACAGAATGCTGGAATAATAATGCTAGAAGAAACTTCTAGGGGTCATCTGGCAATTGTGCTTAAAGAATCCGTTCACTGTGTAAAAGAGACACCCGGGTCCATTCTCCCCTTGATGTTCTCTGCCACTTCCCCCCCGCTTCTTGGACTCCCCTTGGAATCAAGACAGCCACGTCCTTCACGCAGCCTCACCTTGCTGAATTCCCACTCTGCCAGGAACCTGCCTTTAAAGATAGTTCCTCTTAGCCAGCTTTCTGTGCACCGTATTTGTGGCAACCTGCATGTTTTCTGTGGTTTTTTTTCCAATTAGCTTCTCTCTTGTTCTTCATGTCTCAAAAAGGAATCTCTCTAGTGTCTGCAGAGTGAAGCCCTTTACTTGTCCCGAGGTTCCCGTAACTCCGTGACCCTGGGCTCAGAATCTTCCAACTCATCCACCTCCCGTCTCTTTCCTCCATCCACAAAACCCTTCCCGCCCCTGCTGGCCCAGAGGTCTCCTAAGCCTTCGTTAGACCTTCCAAGCCCCCTAAGACTTGCAGTCTGGTGCCTTGTCTAGATGAGCCTGTTGTCTTGTCCTTCTGAGCCTGTGTTTGTCACCCCCACCCAGGTGTAACTTTTTGCCAAATAAAAAGCTTCTTCCCTGGGCTTTAGCTTCAATGATATTCAAAGGTGTAAATGTTGTAACCTCATAAACCCACACTTACAGTTTTATTACTGCTGCAGGCGCTGACTGTGACGCACTGAAGAATATAGCTGGCCACTGTGCCCAGTTCTTTGCACAGACTTTCAAAACCCTTGGGATTTCCTGATAGGGCTGTATTTTGTATTCCTAATAAGCTCCTTTCAACCATCCCCGAGTTCATGCTAACAAGGTGACTTGTGGTGAGACCTTAGATACTTTCAAGGGAGGAGCTGGCCAAGCCACCAAGACCAAGCATGTGATTGGAGGGCTGGGAATTCCATCCCAACCCCCAACTCCAGGGAGGAGAGAGAGCTGGCAATTGAGGCCAATCACGTGGTCAATGATTTACTCAATCGTGCCAAAGTCATGGAGCCCCAGTAAAAGCTCTGAACAATGAGGCCTGGGCGCCACCTGGTTGGTGAACATTCAACGTAGCAGGAAGGTAGAGCATCCGGTTCCACAGGCTCAGAAGCTCCTGGGCTCTGGATCTTCCAGACCTGGCCACCCTATATACCTTTTCATCTGGCTCTACATTTTTATCCTTTGTGATAAAATGGTGATTGTAAGTATAGCACTTTCCTGAGTTCTGTGAGTCATTCTTGCAAATTGTTGAACCTAAAGGGGGTCATGGGAACCCCAAATTTGTAGCCAAGTGGGACAGAGGTGTGGGGTAGCCTGGGACCCCACTTGTGGCTGCTGTCTGGAATAAGGGTGGATGTGCTGAGGACCTTGCTCTCTAATTGTCCATAAGCTTCACAGGGGCTTATTGTGTAGCTGGAGGAACTAAAACACATCACCCTAAGTCCCTTAAAGAAAAATGAAGGGCAGTTGGCAACCACGTGCTTAGTGATATGTAGGCGACAGGCAAGACCCGTAAGAATAAAGTGAGTAACTCAAAGCTACACAAAGGCAGGGAGGGACCATTTTAGTCTTTCTGGCCAATATCTTCTCAGCATTCAGTAGACATTTAAATCCATTAAAAGCAAAGAGAAGGAAGAGTTCATGGTGATCAAGAAACATGCAGTCGTTGGTCACCGCCAAAAATAATCAGGGAACCAACCCTTTCTCAGAAGCCAGACCATGAATGACAATGAACAGGAGCAAGCAAACTAGCCTTTCTTGCACAAAGTGCATTTCAGAATAAACAAACAGCCACAATAGGAGAGGGAAATTTATTCTCTTGACGGAAGAATTCTATTTCATAAGTGTCAAAAAGACAGCAAATTAGAAACATCACCATTTTGAAACATCTGATGAAATAAATGGTTGAGGCAGAGATTATCAGTGGATGAACCATTAGCTGACCTGCCGATGGGGACACTGTCATGGGGTGGGGTGGCTGTCAATCACAGCATCAGTGGGAGGGAGACGGCCCTGGCCAGACTTGGCACCAAACTTTTTTGTTTTTAATTTGGCATCAATGTCAGCTACGAGAAACAAAAGGAATTGAGTTAGCAAATTCCAGAAAAAAAGGTATAGGCCAGACAGAGTTCAAAGAAAGAGAACAACAAAATATGGAAAAAGCGGGCCAGAAGTGTGGAAAGGTGAGTTTCCTCATAACCATCTAAAAAGGAAGGAGGCCAAGAACACAGCAAGAATCCAATTAAGTAGAGTCACGGTCAAGATCCAGGCCCTCTGCAGTCCGCGCCTGGTTACCGTAGCAACCAGGCCCCCACTTATATCAAAGGAAGGAAGCAGTGATTAGAAGCAAGACCACCCATGGTGATTGGCCAATGGCCCAGGGGGACTTGGGGAAGAGTTTGAGGACAGAGCCCAAAGGAGGCCACCGCTGGGGAGGGTTTGTGGATGAAAGAGAGGATCATCTGGAGCCTGCGTGCCGGAGCTTCAGCTGCTCTGAGTTGAGGCTTCCCCAGCTGAGCTTGGTCAGATGTGAGCAGGCCACAGGTGATCACTCTTCAGTTCTATTCGCTGGCGTGGGTGTCGGGGATAAGCATTAACAAGGAAAAGGTGCAGAGGGAGGCTCGCTCTCTCCTGGTACCGCCCCGTGTGGGTTGGCCTGGGTCCACCAGAGTGCGCTGTAGACCTGGAGGGAAGAATTCGGCATGGAGAGGGCAGGGCGTGAGGGTCCCAGCAACTCGCCCGAACCGAGAGGGTCCACCTGAGCGAAGGTAAGCGACGTGGGCACCTTGGGCGCAGGCCAGGCTGGGAACCTCGGAGGGGACTTGTCACACTCTTGAGGGAACGAGGACCTGGGACTCCAGCCAGCAGGGCAGGAAGTTACTGCCAGGAGAAGGGAAAAGGCTCTTTATTGGGGAATTTAGGAATAAATTTAGGAATAAATTCCTCCTGGCCAAGGCTCAGCCAGGAGGAAAAGGCTCACAAAGTCAAGACAGACAGGGGTCCTTCTACGGGGCATGCCAGGAGCCCTGGCCAGGAGGGGAAAGGCCCCAAAGTTGGAAGAGCAGGAGAAAAAGGATTTTTGAAGGGTTTGGCCAGGACAATGGCCAGAGAACTGGGAGAACGGGGTGGCCGGCAGGTGGCCACTGTGAGCTCGTGGCCCAGTCCCTTCTGACAGTGGGAGAGAAAATGCCACTAAGCCCATGGAGGCATGGACAAGCAAGAAGGAGGACGGCAAGCAGGGTAACAGCCCCCCAGAGATGGCTATTGTAAGGTTTTTCGGCGGCGGCGGCAGCAAAAAGAAAAGACAGACAGAGAGAGAGAAAGAGTGGGGGCCAAACCACGTGGCTTTATTATACACTCCTGGACGAGGTTCTGGGGCTCCAAGAGAGGCGGCCCCCAGAAGTCGCCTCCATTTGGAGGGGCTGAAGCCTTTTATACCTTAGAGACTCTTGGCGGAAGAGCTGGGGATTTTTCATTGTGACTGTCAGGTGGTCATTGAGAAATAGGAGGGGCTGGAGGTATTTGTGGAATCCAGGAGCGGATCCGGTGGACATTTGGGTGTGGTTCCTCTCAGCCAGGACTGGCAGTTTTGTCCTTGGAGGGTCTGGTCTCATAAGTCTTTTCTTTTTTTGATCTAGGGAAGGGAGGGGCCCGCCACCAGCCTTATATTCCGGCCTTTTGCAGTCCTTGTATTGATCGTGTAATCTAAATCCTATGTACTTTTACTAATATCCTCTTTTCTTAAGTCAAGCATATGTTTCTATTGCTTGCAGCCAAGACCCAACTGATACATATTGAGTTTTTAAAAATTACATTCACATTCAACTTTTCAGGAACACATGTTTTGTGAGGAAAGATACACCTATGCTTAAGTATTGAGGGGCTGTAAAGGAGAGTAGTGGACAGGCTTTAGCTGATCTGTAGAGCCTTTCCAGAAGAATGTTTTCATAGTGTTTGCAAGGAACCAAGGGGCTATGGAAAAGCCTGGAGAAGGTGGGACACAGGGCAGGTGGTAAGCACATCAGTCATGGCCAGCCTGGTTCCAGCTCCTTTAAAAGGAACAATTCTTTAAAAAAAAAAAAAAAAAAAAGCATGAGAGCTGCTGAGTGTCCTCAGATCTCTAGTCTGACTGGTTGAGTGCTATTCCCTATTCAATTCTTCATGCAATAGCCTCACCAACTATCCACCCAATTTCAAACCTCCCATTCCTGAGAAACACAATTGAGAGGGAGGAAGTTGGCCAACTTAAAGAAACACCTGGAGACCAACAGCAGCTTTTTTCAATTATGCTTTTGACTTGGACAGGGAGTGGAAATTCCAATGAGAGCCCACAGGTGATCTCCTTTGGGCTATGGACAAAGGCCACATGCTCGTGCTACTAGTTAAGCTACCTGTTTTTGTGTCCCAGCCAAGCACAATATGCTGCCTATCTGAATAGAAGATGCAGTGAGTCATGCAGCCTCAGAAAGTCACTTTCGTGAGAAGGTGTGTATCTGTGCCCGTGTGTGTACTCTGCCCATGACCACAAAATACTATTACTGGCTTTCTTAAAGGTAATTAAATAGCATATCCCCAAGGGATTGGAGAATCCCCCTAAACTTCCAGAAGAAAGTGTAAAGTATTAGGGCTTTCAGTGCCTCTGAGAGATGAGAATTTCTATAGCCAGCTAAAAAAGTGGGCTCTCCTGGGCCCTTTAACACTTGGGGTACATATAGCTATCTGGGGAGTCCAAGGCTTACTTCTTCCTGGCATTTGTTGTGTGGTCCTTAGCAGCTGTTAATACCTTGAGTCAAGCTGGTTAGGATTGAGAACAAAGGGTTTTTGTTTGACCTTTAAATTTTTAAGATATCGAAATGGCAACTTCAAGTGAGGACAGGGTAGGCAATTGCTGTTGAAAGTCAATAGGAGACTTTGAAAGCATACATTAGAGTCTTTGCTTTCCTGTTTCTCTCACTCTGTATTCTGTTAATGGGTGGATGAGAACTTTGATGTCAGGGCAGGGAGGAGTGTTTAAGCATACAATAGGCTGTTTGTTTAAGAACTTGGTTAGTCCTCTACTCTCTGTTAACTTTTTACTTTGTTGTAATTTAAAAATCATTTTTTAAAAAGTTGCAAGAATAGAACAAGGAAGTGATATATATCCTTTTTCCAGATTTACTGATAAAATCAATGTTGTGTTTGCTTTATCATTTCCTCTTTCTATCTCCAAATACACACACACACACATATATATATGGGGAGATATATATATGTGTGTGTGTGTGTGTGTATCACTTCCTTGTCCTATTCTTGCAACTTTTTAAAATAAATTTTAAATTACAACAAAGTAAAAAGTTACCAAAAGCTAACAGAGAGTAGAGGACTAACCAATTTCTTAAAAAACCCAGACTGTTGTATGCTTTTACATACATATATATATACACACACACACACACAAAGGTATATAAATATAAAGAGAGAAATACATAAATTTATATATATATATTTATACTTATTCCTATTTTTTTCCTAAACTATTTGAAAGCAGGTCAGAGATATCTTGACTCTTTATGCCTACATATTTCAGTGTGTAAGAACAAGAACATGTCTTCTATAACCATCATACAGTTATCAGGTTAAGGAAAATTAACGTTAATATTAAACTTTTTTAAAATCTATAATTCATATTCCAATTTTTAATTGTCCCAATAGTGTCCTTTACAGTATTTATTCTTTACTATACAGAATCCAGTCCAGGGTCACATTTAGCATTTAGTTGTCATGTCTCTTGAGTTTCCTTTAATCTGTAATAGTTCTTTAGCCTTTATCTTTCTAGATCTTGATATCTTTGAGGAATCCTTGTATCACTCTCAAAAGTGTGGTACCTCCTACTTTTAGCCTATTAACTTCTCTAAATCTTCTCATTGCTAAATTCCTGCTACATGTTTCAACAATCGACCCTTTGGCACCCTTATCTCTATTAGTCTTTCTGATTTCCTATTTGTTCCTTTTCTCTATCCTGTCATCAGATTTTCTACACTCCTTATAAAAAGTGAAGAAATTGTTCCTAACGGTGTACTGAAATACAATAGCTGGTTGCAAAACAGTGCAAGTGCTTACAAGGACATAATTGTTTTACTCCCTTCCTTTAATTGATCAAATGATTGGAAGGTACTTCTTTAAAATATAGAAGTTTGTCCATCAAGAAAACTTAGTGCAGTTTTCACAGCAACCTAGGTTTTTCTCCAACAACTAAACATTAGGCTCATTTGTAAAGATTTCAGCAATTGGACACTTTAGAGATGTGCATTTCAAAAATTATTTAGGATCTGAATTCAATCAGGATAAATTCATAAAATCTGGGAAATACGACCATCCAGACAGTCTCAATCTTCTTGCTCCTTTACACTGAAGAAAGCAAGGCTCCCAAGTTAGTTCCCATGAGTTTTCTCCTTGAGCAATTTCTCTTTTTGGAAACACTTGAGAGAAAGATTGGCTCTGTCTCACA
Organism: Cheirogaleus major; assembly: GCA_963574435.1. NCBI lineage: Eukaryota > Metazoa > Chordata > Mammalia > Primates > Cheirogaleidae > Cheirogaleus > Cheirogaleus major. The sequence continues at coordinate 25,591 of CAUYPO010036427.1, read as the reverse complement.
GGGTTCCAAACGATCCGTGTTTGGTGTTCCTTATCCTTGCCTCATGGTATCATCTGGAGTCCAGTGGTACCTCTGGCCGTTGGTTCCTGGCAATATGCAAGATTCAACTCACCACTCTAAGGTCAGTAAACAGAAGAATTATATGAGGTACATGGAGACGAGCTCTTAATAATTACCCTTGTTTTTATGAAATTTGAGTGGGATCAGGATGTTCAGAGTCAAATTAAAAATCTCTCAGCGTTCACTACAGTCTGTATGAGAACTGAGACCCAGTGTTCTGAGCAAGGAGCCACGATTTCTACCCAAGACCTGAATTTCCTGGATATCAGAGCAAGTTACTTTACTTCCCTTAATTTCTTCCTCTGTAAAATGGAAACAATTATATCACAGAGATAATCTACGAAACTGCCAGAAAACTGGTAGCAAGGATCCAAACACAGCATTCCATAAATATTCAATCAGGGCAGTGATAATTTATGAGATTTATTGTGAACTGCTGACTCCGTTTCACACAAAGAGTGGCTTACCAATAGAGTGGTATTCACCTTCATTTGTTTACAGTAACCTCTGCAAGAGATTATTGTGAACAATGACTCTAGGTTTTTGCTGTCAAACAACCTGGATTAAGCAGCATTATTCAGAATATAGACTGGCATTATAATGAAATGGGCATTTGTGGTAGCTGATAAAAAGGTGAAGCTTACCTTAAGAGCCCTCTTAAAACATAGTGGAGCCCTGTCTGGGCTTGGTATATGTTGTCCCCACCCCCCAATTCCTCAGATGCACAGATTCTTGTTTGCATTTGCACATGGTGGGACACACATGTTCATACATGTCACACACACACACACACACCAAACATTGCCCTTGACTCAGTTCCTCATTGCCTCTCCTTCCAACTGCTTCCTCATCTGCTCTCTCTGCACCCCACCTTGCCCCCAAGCCAGCCCTCTCTAGTAGCAACCCTGCCCAGGACCTCCTCGTTCTCTCTCTCCATAGCAAAACATAACCGGTGCTGGTCTTATCCCCACAAAGTCTTCTCCGAGGTGAGAGCCACCTACATTGCTAAACCAATCTGTTCTAATGAGATAATGAACAATATTGGCTTTATGTGTTTCCCCTTCTCTTGCCTTATTTCAACAAAAGCTTCCTGCTGTTTTTGTCTTCAAGTATCATGACAGAACCAGTGAGGTGAGGAATATTTTTGGTGGTTGAAACTCTCTTTTGCCTTTAAATCACACTGTTTAGGTGGATGGTCTGCCAGGGGTGGGCTAGCTCCCAGTCATTGCACTTGTTGCTAATCAAAGAAACATTCTGAGTAAAGGTAATGCCTGAAATAGGGCCTCATGTCCTTCCATTCTTGGTGATGGAGAATTTGAATTCAAGGCCAAAACAATGAAGAGTGACAGTGATCCACTTTGTGCAAGATGTCCCTGGTCTGGACATTTCTAGAAGATACTCTATCACTCATCTAGGATAATCTTCGTGTCTTAACAGAGGAATAGTTCCTACTGTGCCAGCACTCACTACTACATCAGCAAGATCGTATGTTAGGTCAGAATGAGTTGCTCTTTTGATATTGTAGGAAAAAAAATGACTAAGTGAAATAGTCAATTTGAACTGTTGAGGGTTTTGAGAATTCTTATTTATAGTGACCAAGTTTAGTAAAAGTACTATTTGTAGGCTTGGAAAGTATATGATTATTTTTCATTCATTGATTTTCCCCATATGTATTAATATCATCATCTTTCCTTAATAATTCACTTTTCCCTTCTCATTTTTGCATACATGTGCTTTCATCTTATTTATTTATTTATTTATTTATTTATTCCAAGCACATTGTCCTCCTTTTATGACTGATTTCCCTGTTTTTTTATCTTTCAGTCCTGGCTCTTCCTACCTAGGTTTAAATGTGTCTTCCAAACCTAGAGAGGATGCAGCATACTTTTCTCTGCCACATTATAACAGGCTGCCGTTGAGACTGAAAGTGAAACAATTAGCCCTCTGTTGGGATGAGTTTGCCTTAGCACCAGCCACTTTGGGACCATCATGGAACATACTCATTCTGTAATGAAGGTGTCCTGATCAGCACTGTGGTCTTAGAGGGCATGCATTCCTAATTCACACCATGGCTACCTCCCTGCCTTTGTGCATACATGTGCAGACTCACACATATCCACAAACATACATTTACTCTTATAAATGGGATTTCATACATCCTTTAATTTGTAGTTTGCCTTCACAGAATTGGGTTGTAGTACTTTTAGATGTGCTCCCTCAACTGAATCAGTTTTAATAAAACACAAATTAGTGGATGTGGGCTTAAATTTGCCAATCCAGATAAAGTGTACAGGATCATTGTAATGTGAGCTTTCTAAGTAAGCATTTGCTGGAATAAATATGATGCCTGGGGGAGAAGTTGGCAATATCATCAACTAATTAAGGAGAAAGAAAGAGTGACACCACCTTTGAAAGGAATCTAAGATGCCATATAATTCCACTTTATTCTTGGGAAACCTTGATTACTATGACATAGGTGATCCAGATAAAACATTAATTTCAAGACCTTGAGGGAGAGAGAAATTGACTTGTTTCCAGTTTCCAAGCATATCAGCAGAGGGATCAAGACTTGATCCCAGTTCTTGGCAATTCGCAATATGGATATTTGTTTTTTATTTTTTTCCCTGAGGATGTTACCTTAAAGTTCTTATAAACTTCTTTATTCTTAAAAGTCTTCATGTAGTCTCAGATAGAAGTGTCTTCCTGGTAGCTCTCTGGCCACCCAAACCAGTATTCATTGAGATTAACTCATATGAAGGCATATGATTGAAAATAAAACACACTTGGGGCCACTCGAGCTGACATTGTTAGCACTGCTGTTGATGACATAGCCTTTTTTCCCCCTGGCAACTTTCTTATTAGGTTTGATGTATATCCTAAGCTTTTGTTGAAAGGAGAATAACAACTTTATTCTGAAGTTGGGCAGAAGTTCACTGGCCTGGAAATTATTAAGTGGTATGTCTCCTACTCATGTGATGAACATTCATTTGTATAAAAGTAGTGATAATAGGAAGTTTTCTATAGCAAATGTATAACATACTATAATTTAGATGTATTGGTTCATGTTTATGTGCTTTTAAAGGTTTGGGGCAAATTCATATAGATTATAGAAAGCTTTATGTTCACTTATTAGGCCACCCTAACAATTCCATGAACATTAAAAATCACAAATACAGGAGTCAAAAACAGCATTTAGGGCAAGAAGTGAGTTTATTGATAATATGTTGCAACCCCTCATAAGGGAACTGGGGCCCAGAGAGATTAAGTGAGGTTTTCTGACTCAGAAAGTCTTGCACTCTTCTCTCTGCTACCTGGTAAGAAGATGTCACAGAATAAACCAAATTTCTCTGACACCAGAAAGACACTATTGATTGTTTTTTTTTGGAGTTGAGCAATATTTTTCCCCAGTCTTTCTTGGGACGGAAGACTAACATTTGCTGGCAAATTGGCTAGGACGAGATATACAGGATATAGCCATAGAACAAGGAATATTTCCTGGGCAAAGTCTACTTGCTTGACCAGAAATTGCACCCTTGGTTTCACATTAAGTTGAGGGTTAAATCTTCCCACAACTTGGCATGTGGGGCCAGATATCTATGAAACACTTTGATATCCATGAAAATGGGGAAGATATAGAGATACTCTAGGAAAAGGAGAAACACAAATATTTTAGTGTTTAGCTTTTAAATGCACTGAATCTGAAAAATCCACAGGATTAGACTGATTTTCAAGTCCAAAGAAAAGCTTTACACCATTCTATTTATAAACATAAATAGAGCCATATGAAATTGCCTTTTCTGTAGGTCAAAAATGGTCAAATATTGGCAATTTCTTATAGTTAAACCTAATATTATATAATAAAAATCTTGGGAAACTAGAATACATATATACATTTTAAGAGATTATGGCTTTTGTTTTTATACTGAGTTCCTTAAAAATTAACTGGACTATTATAGGTCTTAGTTGACCGCAGTGACTTGATACTGATTCTGAAAAACAGCAGTGAATGGAGGAGCTGTGCTTGTCTGTTCTCCACACTGTCTGGACCTGACCCCCATAACTGCATGTTTTTACCCCCACCAAAGCATTAATTTCTTCACGATAATCTTAATGGTATTGCAAGGAAGCCAGCTACCTTCTTCAAAAGTAATCATGCCGCTGTTTCTAGGCAGTTCGACTTGCCCTGTGCTTTGTGTTTGAGTGCCCCTCTTTTCCTTTTTGCTTTGTCCCTGACGTGCTCCTAGAAATGTTCCATTGTCTCTTTGTTCCTACATGCTCCGACACCTCTGCTCAGCTAATTGATGGCTAATAGCGATGGGATAGGCTGCCAGCTATTATGGGTGCTTTGTGTGAAGCCTATCTGACCTTTTTATTATATAAAGGTGTTAAGCAAGTCATTAAGAGAAGAGAAACTGAAAAGAAGCCGTATAAAGAAAAAAGTGGCTGAGCAAACCTGCTTATAAATCTGCCGATCTTTAATTATCTCGGAAGCAAGGACTTCCTCATTATGAATGGTGGAAGAAAATAAAGTGGAAGGCTTATCACCTGATGATAACCCTGTGTTGGCATCAATTACAGGTTTTCTGGATTAATGCATTGAAATGCTGATTTCAGAAGCTCAGACCAGACTTTAGTGGTCATAGAAAGCAGGTTACTCATAGAAGGATACAGAAAAGCCAATTCGAATGTGGACTTTGCTGAAAAGAGCCTACTGTTTGGTAATTCAGGTCTTGATCTTAATTCAAACAGGTGATGTAACCTCAGACAGCACAAGAGCTGATGTGTATTGAAAATGTCTAGATTCCACTTAAGTGCTTTAAGTATCCCCCCACCTCCACCAAGTTAAATTCTAAACTGTGCTCACTTTTATCTCTTTCCCCTTCTTTTACTTATTCAATATATAGTGAAATTTTTGTTTGAAAAATACCAACCTTGTTTTGGCAAAGGATAAGGAAAACTTATTTGGGCTTTTAAAAACATATCTTGCTCTTACCCATTCAGCCTTCACCCAAAGCACTCACTAAACCAAACGTTTTTTGAAGTTTTAAAGTGTCTGGTTCACTTTCTTTTTTTTAAATTATTTTTCTCTTTTGGGTACACCTCTGCATTTCAAGATTATAGTTTCCAGGCCAAACACAGGCAAAAAGTTCTGGAAGAACACAATTTTGCAAACTAAAGATTTTTGTAAAAAATTAGATAAGCTATATATAAACATCTAAATTTTTGGGTGCTTAAAATAGAAAATACCAAAATGTATCACTAGCCCAAATCCTCATCTGACCCAGATCCTTTCACGGTTATAGTCCTTGAAGGTTGCCCTTCATTAGTCTGCCAAAGAGCCCTGTATTCTATTCAGGATTGATTTCTTGGTTTTGTAAAATACAAGGGTCAATGTCTCTAAGGAAGCTGCTGTTTATTTGGTAAGCCTTACTAATCGTTTTCCATTATAACAAAAAGACAATACAGTTTATCAAAGAAGTAAAAACAGACTGTTGCCAGATATTTTCACATGCTAACTGGCACTAAAGTCTTGTACATTTTGTTTTCATGGGATATCTACATTACATGAATAATACACTGGGAGGTTTGGGTGATTTCTCAAACATTATTTTTGGTAGTTACAGAAACCAAAACCAAGAGGAATGTATATGTTTGTGAACATTTAATTACATGTCTATGGGCATAGGCAAGGAAACATCATTTAATCAATATTTAAATTCACCTTGTTAGGATGAAGCTAACCTGCGGTCTGTGTGTTTTGAACCAGATTCCATTAAGCTTTTTAACCTTTCTGATACTGTCATTCAAAGATATTTTGTATTCTTTCCTTTTTCTATTTATCTGATTTGACTCCAGTCCATTTTGTGGTGTTGGCTGGGTTTTTGGGTTGAGTCAAATTTTCCATACAACACAAAACTCCTTTGCTCCCACTCTGAGAATGTTCCTTAAATCAAGAATAGAGAGCTAGGGATGAGCTTGTTTTAACCTGTCTGGGAAGAAATTTTGTGTCTTCTTTTTCTTCTTCTTTCTTCTCTTTTAATAAAACTAATAGCTAGAGGTCTTACTTGAAATAATGGAGATATTAAAAGCGGATATGAAAATGCATGGTAGCTACTTAATCATGCTTGAACTTTCTAGTGGCTCACTTGTCTCGTGCTTTTTAATTGGAGCAGACATGCTGAGTGTTTGGAGATGAACTGATACATGCCTGGATTTATGTGGCCCAGAGGCTAAGTCTGAACTTGCTAGCTAGTGGGAGTGCAGAGGAGTCACCTTCAGCTGTGGTTGGGGCTGAACTGCTGTTGTGCAGTTCATTCAGGGAGAAAAGTCATTTTCCAAAGGGCAGTTCAGTCTGCAGCAGAACCACAACTTTTAGTCCCCTGATATGCCAAATGCAGAACCAATGTAATTATCTGGGTAAATCAAACCACAAATTATTTCATACTCTAAGGTCACCATGAAAGGTTATTGACAGTGAGCCCATGCATTTCCTTTTCTTTCCATAAGCTTTCTATCTCTCCAAACCTCATCTTTGTTTGTTCCCCCCTCTTTCCTAAAAAGTGTATAATCTCTCTGTGGTTCCTTCCTCACAGCCTCTTGGGGACATATGAATTTGGTGGATTTACTGTTTGTTTTCTTCAAATGACATGTAAGACTTACTGCCCTTCTCTTCAAATGATATGTAGTCCTTAAAACAGCACTTTACTGACCGATCCCTATATTTTAATTTATTAATGCAGGAGAGGAGTAATGAGTCAAAGAGAATAGAGGGGGAAAAAGAGGAAAAGGAATTGATGTTTATTGAGGGAATAGCCATGAGCCAGGCATTCTAGTTGGAATTTTGTTAACATCATCCCATAAACTTCTGGAAGTAATATAATTAATATATTGTAGGTTAAAATCATTAGGAGTAATAGGGAGTGATGTCAGCAAAACGGTAGAATAGGAGGTCTCTGGCTTTACTACCTCCAACCCAAGAAATCCAACCAACAACTATCCACTATCCATAGGCAAGAATACCACCATGAAAATCCCAGAACTCAGGAGTGAGGCTGAGACACCCCCTTGAACCACAAAATTGAAAAATGCCGTGACTGAATGGTAACAGGGTCAGTTCTCTTTGACTGCACTGCCCCTCCCCCTGGCTGGCATGGCACCACATGCAGAGTTCCACTGGGCCCACAGTTTCTTCAGTGGAAGGGACAAGTTAGAGGTGGACATTCAGCTTTCCCTGCCCCATTCTGAGACCCTTTGCTGGAGAATTGTTCCTGGCTCATCCTGTGGAAAATGTTGGGAATGCCAGCAGGTTTGGACTACCTGGGGTCAGTTGGAGATGGACAACGAGGGTAGGGCTCACAGCAACTAGTATACAGATCTTGGTGGTTGCCCTGCATTCTGACCAATGGAGGTGCCACACCAGAGAAATTAGCTAATAGCATTTTGCTGCAGGAAACACAGTACAGATTCCAATAAAACAGTATTACCCAGCCTGGGAAGACAACCTGCAAATCTGCCCAATCAGAGAGAATTGCAGAGACCAGCCAGCAGCCTCACCTAATGGCAGAATCCAGCCAGTAGTGTCATCAAACCATGGAGCAGAGCCAGCATGCTCATTCAACCTTAGCACAGGAAATGACCCAGCCCAACTAAAGAATCCAACACCAGGGTGTGGCTGTTCAGGATTGCAGTCAGCTGGCCCATTCAGAATCCCAGGCTAGACTAAACAGTAAAGATCTATCCTGCAAAGGCTAAAAGAGGTGGCCATCTCCTCATATGTGCAGGCATCAATGTAAGGACACAAGTATGAAAAATCAGGGAAATATGACACCACCAAAAGAATCTAAGGAAGCTCCAGTAATTGGACCCAGAAGACAAGAAAAACTGTGAAATGACTGACAAAGAACTCAGAATAAAATCTCTTAAATAAATTCAGGTAACTATAAGAAAATATGGATTGCAAATTAAATAAAACATGGAAAACAATTCATGAACAAAATGAAAAATTTGATAAAGACATAGAAAAAAATGAAAAAAACCAATATAATCATAGAGATAGAGAATAAAATAACTGAACTGAAAAATTCAATAGAAAGCTTTAACACAAGACTTGATCAAGCCTAAGAAAGAATCAGTTAGCTTGAAGACAGGACATTTGAAATTATCCTATCAGAGGAGCAAAACAAAAGAGAATAAAAAGGAATGAAGAAAACTTATGAGATTTATGAAATAGCATCAAAAGAGCAAATATCTGTGTCATTGGTGATCAAGAGGGCATAGAGAAATATAAAGGGGTAGAAGGCCTAAAGAAATAATAGCAATATAATATTTATATCTTTCTCCAACTTTCCAAACCTGGAAAGATATATATATCCAGGTACAGGAAGATCAACAGGCAGCAATCAGATTCAATTCATATTGAGACCCCAAGGCATATTATAATCAAATTATCAAATATCAAAGACAGAGGATTCTGAAAGCAGCAAGAGAAAAGAAGCAAATAAATTATAAGGGAATTCCAATATGTCTAGCAGCAGACTTCTCAGCAGAAACCTTACAGGCCAGGAGGGAGTGGGATGATATATTCAAAATGCTGAAGGAAAAAAACCCATGTAAACCAAAAATATTGTACCCAGCAATGCTGTCCTTCAGAAAAGAAGAAGAGGGAAAGACTTTCTCAGACAAACAAAAGCTAAGATAGTTTATCCTCACTGGACCCATCTTACAAGAAATGCTCAAGGGATTTCTTCAAGCTGAAAAGAAAAAAATGCTAATGAGAAGCACAAAAACATTTGAAAGTATAAAACTAACTGGTAAATGTAAGTACACAGTCATATTTAGACTACCCTAAAATTGTAATGGTGGTGTGTAACTCTCATATCTTTAGTACAAGGGTTAAAAGACAAAACTATTCAAAATAATAATTACAATAAATTATGAAAGGAAATGAAGTGCAAAAGGTTGTAAATTATGACATAGCAAGCTTAAAATGTGGCAAGGGGAGTGGAATAAAAGTGTAGAGGCTTTTGTTTTGTTTTGTTTTTGCAATCAAAACTAAGTTTTTACTGGTTTAAAGTAACCTATTATAACTATAAGATTTTTTTTGTAGCCTCATGGTAACCAGAAAACAAAACCTACAATAGATATACAAAAAATAAAAATCAAGGAACCAAAACATACAACTAGAGAAAATCACTTAACCACAAAGAAAGTAAGAGAGGAGTAAAGGATCTATAAAACAATCAGAAAGCAATGAACAAAATGGCAATAGTAAATCCTTATCTATCAATAATTACCTTGAATGCAAATAGATTAATTCTCTAACTAAAAGACATAGAATAGCTAAATGGATAAAAAAAAAAAAGACCCAACTATTTGCTGCCTAGAATAGACTCACTTTTCCTGTAAGGATGCACATGGACTAAAAATGAAAGGATAAAAGATATATTCCATGCAAATGGAAACCCAAAGAAATAGTTATAGCAGAGAAAGTAGAATTTAAGTCAAAACTGTAAAAGGATACAAAATTGGTCATTGTATAATGATAAAGGGGTTAATTCAGACAGAGGATATAACAATTGTAAATATATATGCACCCAACATTGGAGCACCTAAATATATAAAGCAAATATTAATTGATATGAAAAGAGAGACTGCAAAACGATAATAGTAGAGGACTTGAATGACCCACTTTCAGTGATGGACAGATAAGTCAGACAGAATATCCCTAAGGAGACATCAGATTTAAGCTACGCTTTAGGCCAAATGAACCTAACAGACACATGTAAGAACCTTCCATCCAACAGCAGCAAAGTACACATTCTTCCCAACAGCACATGGGATTTTCTCCAGGGTAGATTATATGTTAGGCCACAAAATAAGTCTTAAAAACTTTTAGAAGATTGAAATTACATCAAATATCTTTTCTGACCACAATAGTATAAAACTAGAAATCAATAATAGGAGGAACTTTGGAAACTTCATAAAAACATAGAAATTACAAAATTTCTTGAGACAAATTTAAATAGAAACACAACACCAAAAATCCATAGGATACAGTAAAAGCAGTTCTAAGAGGGAATTTTTCAGTAATAAGTGGCTACATCAGAAAAGAAGAAGGATCTCACATAAACAATCTAATATTGTACCTGAAGGAACTAGAAAAACAAGAACAAACTAAGCCTAAAATTGGTAGAAGGAAGGAAATAATAAACATCAGAGCAGAAGTAAATGAAATAAAGACTAGAAAATCAACTGAAAAGTTCAATAAAATGAAGAGTTGGTTTTTTATAAGATAAACAAAATTGACAAACCTTAGATAGACTAAGAAAAAAGGAAAAATAAAATCAGAGATGAGAAAAGGGACATTACAACTGATACCACAGAAATACAAGGGATCATTAGAGATTATTATGAAAAACTATATGTGAACAAATTGGAAAACCTACAAGAAAAGAATAGATTTCTGCACACATACAACCTACTAAGATTGAATTATGAAGAAACAGAAAATCTGAACAGACCCATGGTGAGTAAGGAGATTAAATCAGTAATAAAATATCTCCCATCAAAGAAAAGCCCAGGATGTGATAGCTGAATTCTACTGAATTCTACAAAAAATTTAAAGAAGAGCTAATACCAATTTTTCTCAAACTCTTTCAAAAAATTGAAGAGGAAAGTATACTTCTAAACTCATTTTATAGGGCCAGCATTACCCTTATACCAAAACCAAGCGAGAACTCAACAACAACAAAAAAGCTACAGGCCAATATCTTTGAACAGAGATGTAAACATTTTAATCAGGGTACTAGCAAACAAAATTCAACAGCACACTGGAAAGATTATTTGGCATGATCAAGTGGAATTCATGTCAGTAATATAAGGATGGTTCAACATGCACAAATAAATAAATGTGATAAATCACATTAAAAGAATGAAGGACAAAAAGCATATGGTCATTTCAATAGATGTAGAAAAAGCATTCAATGAAATTCATCATACTTTTGTGGTAAAAATGCTCAACAAATTAGATATAGAAGGAATGTATCTCAACACAAAAGGGCCATATATGACAAACCCATAGCTAAAATCATATCGAATGGGGAAACATTGAAAGCTTTTCTTTTAAGATCTGTAACAAGACAAAGCTGCCTACTCTCACCACTTCTATTCAAGATAGTACTGGAATTCCTGGCCAGAACAGTTAGGCAAGAGAAAGAAATAAAAAGAATCCAGATTAAAAATGAAGAAGTTAAATTGTCCCTGTTTGAAGATAACATGGTCTTATATATAGGAAACCCTAAGACATCACTGAAACACTGTTAGAACTAATAAATGAATTCAGTAAAGTTGCAGGATACAAAATCAACATACAAGACTCAGTAAGGTTTCAATACACTTACAGCAATCTATTTTAAAATGAAATGAAGAAAACAATCCCATTTACAATAGTTAAAAAGAAAATAAAATACTTAGGAATAAATTTATCCAAAGAGGCGGAAGACCTTGTATTAGTCCATTTGTGTTGCTATAAAGAAAATACCTGAGGCTGGGTAATTTACAAAGAAAAGAGGTTTATTTGGTTCATGGTTTTGCAGACTGTACAAGAAGCATGGTGCCAGCATCTGCTTCTGGTGGGGGTTTCAGGGAGCTTCCAATCAAGGTGGAAGGTGAAGGGGAGTGGGAGTGTCACATTGTGAGAGTGGGAGCAAAAAGGGGGAAGAGGTGCTGCCAATCTCTTTTAAATAATCAGCTATTACATGAACAAATAAAGTGAGAAACCATTCATTATTGCAAGGAGGACACCAAACCATTCATCAGGGATTCACCCCCATGACATAAACACCTCCTACGTGGACCATATTCAACACTGGAGACCAAATTTCAACATGAGATTTAAAGGGGCCACACATTCAAACCGTATCAGATATCTAAACTGAAAAGTATAAAACACTCATGAAAGAAATTGAAAATGACACAAATAAATGGAAAGATATTCTGTGTTCACAAATTAGAAGAATTAATATGTTAAAATACGTATACTATCCATAGTGATCTACACATACAATGTAATTCCTATCCAAATGCCAAGGGCATTCTAACAGAAATAGAAAAAACAATCCTAAAATTTGAATGGCTCTACAAAAGACTCTGAATAGCAAAAGAAATTTGGAGCAAAGAGAACAAACTGTAGATATCACACTACCTCACTTCAAAACATACTCCAAAGTTATGGTAACTGAAACAGCACTGTACTGGCATTAAAAATGGAAACATAGCCCAATGAACCCGCAAAGAGAGCCCAGAAACCATGCATGTACATCCATCTGATTTATGACAAAGGTGCCAAGAAAATGCATGGGAAAAGGACATAATTTTCAATAAATGGTGTTGGGAAAACTGAATATCCACATGCAGAAGAATGAAATTAGATTCTTTACTTTGTATACATAGGTTAAGCAAGCTTAATAGTTTATAGAGGCTTTATATTACAATGCTGAAGAGGGAGAAAGCCTGGATTCAATGTAGAACTTTATACTGACTAGCTATGTGAGTTGTTTAACCTCTCTATTTTTCTGTTTTCTTATCAGAATGATGGAGACACAGATAGTACCTATATCACAGAGTTGTTGTGAAAATTAAATAGCACTCAATAACAAGCAGGAATTGTTATTATTAAATATATAGGTCAATGGCATAAGCAGATACTGGTTCTTAGACTATAAAGCTAAAAGTGGATATAAGCAACATTATAAGATCAAAGAAAATGTGGGTTGGAAAAGACTAGATATAGAAGGGACAAAAATGTCACGAATTTTCCTTATAGTCTCTGATTTCTCCTTTCATTTCTAATCCCACAGTTAGCTGAATACCTACCACTTTATACCTAAATCAGATGATTTCCAGCTATACCAGTTATTTCTAAATTTTATTATTTCACTGGTCTTATCATCCTAAAATATATCTTTTGTTGTGTCATTCTCTCTACTGAAAATTGATATACATATCCTTTCTGACATTCTGTTGAAGAGCATATTTCTTGGGATAGTGGTAAAAGCTCTTAGGATCTGACTCCATTCTCTAATTATAATTCTGCTTCCTCTGATCTCCTACCGTGTTTGGCTTGTAGCTTTAATATGCTACCTTCATCCTTCTCTTAGCCCTACAACATATATCTAACAACTTACATTGTTCCTTGCTTGAAATTCTTTTAGTTTTCCTCTTCATCTATTAAAATTCTATTCATCTTCTAACACCTACATCTTTTGTGTTATTCCCTGATGGACTAAAGGCTAAGATAATAGCATGAGTGTGAGTAGGATCTGTGAATATAATGGGATAGTCACTTCCTTGATTAGGCTGTATTGTATACAAAGATAATAGGATGGTCATTGATGTGATGATGTTATCACAAGACCCTTAACAACTAGCATAATTTGAAGTAAGAGAAATGCTTTTCCTTACTGGCTTTGAGGAAGTAAACTGCCATGTTATAGAGAGGATGATGTGGCAGGAAACTGAGAGTAGCCTCTAGGATCTGAGAGCAGCCCTCAGTTGACAACTAATAAGAAAATGGGGACCTCAGACCTACAACCACAAAGAACTGAATTATCCTAACAATCAGTGAGTTCAGAAAAAGACCCCAAGCCTCAGATGATATCAGAGTCTAAGATGACGCCTTCATTTTAGGTTTATAAGGCTCTGAGTAGAAGAATTAGCTAAACCAGGCCAAACTCCTGACCCACAAAAGCTGTGAGATAATAAATTGTGTTGGTTTAAGCCAAAAGTTTGTGGTACATTTGTACATAGCACACAAAAATCTGTTGCAATCTACACATTAATAATGAACTATCCAAAAAGGAAATTAAGAAAACAATCCCATTTATAATAGCTGTAATAAAATAAAATAAAATAGTAATAAACCTAACTAAGGAGGTGAAAGACTTGAAAACTATAAATCATTGATGAAAGAAATTTAAAAAGACAAAAATAAATGGAAAAAACATCCAATGTTCATGGGTTGGAAGACTTAAAGTTGTTAAAATGTCTATACTACACAAAGGGAGCTACAGATTGAATACACTTCCTATCAAAATCCCAATGGCATTTTTTACAGAAATAAAAAAAATCCTAAAAATTCATATGGAACCACAAAAGACTCTGAAAGGCCAAAGCAATCTTGAGAAAGGAGAACAAAACTGGAGGCTTCACACTTCCTGATTTTAAAATATATTACAAAGCTATAGTAATTAAAACAATATGTTACTGACATAAAAACAGACATTTAGGACAATGGAACAGTAGAAAGCCCAGGATATACTCATACATATATAGTCAACTGATCTTCAACAAGGGTGCCAAGTATATACAATGGGGCAAGGATAGTCTCTTTAAAAAATGTTGTTGGGAAAACTGAATATCCACATGAAAAAGATTAAAATTGGACTCTTATACCCTACACAAAAATCAACTCAAAATGGATTAAATATTTACATGTGAGACATGAAACTGTATAATACCTAGAAAAGAAAATAGGGGGGAATTTTTAGGACATTGGACTTGGCAATAATTTCTTGAATGTGACAGAAAAAGCACAAGTAACAAAAGCAAAAATAGACAAGTGGTGTGACATCAAACTAAAAACTTCTTCACAGCAAAAAAGTCACAATAATCAACAGAGAAAAAGCAACCTTAAGAATGGTAGAAAAATATCTGTAAATTCTATATCTGATAATGCGTTAATATCCAAAATATATAAGTAACTCCTATAACTCAATATCAAAAAACCAAATAATTTGATTAAAAAATGGGCAATGAACTTGAATAGATATTGTCCAAAGAAGACACACAAATGGCTAACAGGTACATAACAGATGCTCAATGTTATTAATCATCAGGAAAATGCAAATCAAAACCACAATGACATATCAACTCACACCTGTTAGTGTGGCTATTGACAACAACAACAAAATATCAAAAGTTAACAAGTATTGGAGAGGACACTGAGAAATTGGAACCCTTGGTGACACTGTTGGTGACAATGTAAAATGGGGTGCAGACACTATGGAAAACAGGATAGAGGTTCGTCAAACAATTAAAAATAGAACTACCATATGATCCAGGAATCACACTTGTAGGTATATATCCAAAAACATTGAAATCAGGACCTTGAAGAGATATTTCCTTAAATTCATTGTGGCAGCATTCACAATGCCAAGATATGGAAACAACCTAAATGTCCATTAACAGGTGAATGAATAAAGAAAATGTGGTCTATAAATACAATGGAATATCATTCAACCTTAAAAGGAAGGAATCCTGTCTGTCACATGTGACAACAAGGATAAACCCAGAGTAGATTATGTTATGTGAAACAAGTCAGTCACAGGCAGTCAAGTACTGCCTGATTCCACTTATACAGGGTATCTAAAACTCATAGAAATAGAAAAGTAGAAGGGTGGTTGCCAGCGGTTGAGGAGAGGGGAAAATGAGTTGCCATTCAATGGGTATATATTTAATGGTTTCATTTACACAAGATGAGTAAGTTCTACAGATCTGCTGTACAACTTGGTGCCCATAGTTTACAATTACTGTATTGTGCACATAAAATTTTGTTAAGAGGATAGATCTCATGTTAAGTGTTCTTACCACAAAAAAACAAACCAAAATACTAATCTAGTGGGTTATGGAAGGCTGTCTAGACCATGCTTGTGAAATTTGACGTTTAGTTCCTGGAAGGATAAATGACTAGCTCATTGATTCTTTTGTATATTTTTCTATGTGTAACTCGAGGATGGTTCCTGTCAAGGAAACCATTTTGAGAACCAGATCAACTAAGAGTGTTATGAAATAAGGGATTTATTATAGGAAGCAGACTTTACATAATTGTGACAGCAGCTTGGAAAGTTTAGGTCCAGAAGTAAGGATTGGAAAGTTAGAGAATTAAATTACTAACCAGTCCTCCTGAAGCACTGGAAGGGGTGGACCTCTTTCTTATTAAATAACAAGGGCAAGAGAGAGCAAATTTTTCTTCATCTTGGACCAATAAAAATTTCACTAAGATGGTAGGTTTAGATTTGTTAAAAGCAACATTATTGAATCACATTTAAGTACAATAAAATACACCCATTTAAGTCTACAGTTTGGTGAATTTTGGCAAATATATATGCTTGAATAACTACTACCACAATCAAGATATAAAACTTTTCTATCACCCTAAAAAGTTCTCTTGTGTTCCTTTGCAGCTGATAATTCCCTACTCTTGGACCCAGACAATAGTAATCTTTCAGTCACTATAAATTAGTTTTCCACATTTTAGAATTTCACATATATGGAATCATTTGCTATGCACTCTTTTGTAATTGGCTTCTTTAACCCATGGTCAATGGTTTTCAATTATTCCTTGTTGTTGTTTGTATCATTAATCTCTTTTTATTGCTATTATTCTATTTTATGTACCACATCTATAATACAATTAGTTTATTAATTTATTTTATTAATTCAGCATTTGAAATGATTCTAGCAAGGTAATTTTTATATCTTATGATTTCTACACACATAATCATTCAAATAGAGACATTTTTACTACTTCCTTTCCAATATTTAAGGTTTTAATTAATTTTTCTTGGTTTATTACACTAACTAGGATCTCTAATACAGTTCTGAATAGAAATGATGAGAATGTACATTCTTGTCTTGTTCCTGACATGGGGAAAAACATTTATTCTTTTACCATTGTTATGATTTTAGCAGTAAGCTTTTGGTAGATGTCCTTTATCAGATGGAAGAAGTTTGCTTTTATCCCTAACTTGCTGAGAGTTGTTGTAATGAATATGTATTGAATTTTTTTTTCAAATATTCCTCTGTGTCTTCTTTAATCTGTTATTATGGTGAATTACACTGATTTATTTTCAATAGTTAAACCAACCATGTACTCTTGAGATATACCCCAATTGGTAGTGATAGACTATTATTTTTAAATATCGCTGAATTATATTTATTAAGAATTGGTAAAGAAACTTTTGTCCATGTTCATGAGTAATGTCTGACTTTATTTTCTTGTAATGACTTTGGCTTTGGAATCAGGGAATTCTGGCCTCATAAAATTTGTTAGTTAGATGTTCCCTCTGTCTCTGTTTTCTAAAACAGTTTGTATAGGATTGTTATTATTTCTCCTTAAATATTTGATAGAATTCATCATTGAGAAAAATTGGGCCTGGAATTTTCTTTGTTTGGAGGTTTTAATTTCAAATTCAATATCTCTAATGGATATGGGATTATTCAGATTTTCTATTTCTTCTTGTGTTAGTTTACACAATTTTGTCTTTCAAGGAATTTATCCATTTCATCTAACTTGTTCATAATAACACTGATGTCTGTAGGATCTGTGGTAATGTTTCCTCTTTCATTCCTGATACTGGTAATTTTTGTCTTCTTTCCCCCTCCCTCTGCCCCATGGTCAGCCTAAGTGGAGGTTTATCAATTTTTATCTTTTCAAAGGAACAACTTTTGGTTTATTTTAATTTAGTCCATTTTTGTTTATTTTTTTACTTCAGTGATTTCTGCCTTTATTTTTTATTATTTCCTTCAACTTAGTGTGGACATCCCACAAATTTTGATATTTTATGGTTTAATATTCATTTAGTCCAAAATATTTTCTTATGTCCCTTATGATTTCCTCTTTGACCCATGGATTATTTAGAAGCATGTTAGTTAATCTCCAAATTTTCCAGACATTTTCCTGTTATTGATTTTTAGTTTATTTCATTGTGGTCAAAGAAGATGTAGGATTTCAATAATTCTAATTATTGAGACTTAATTAATGATTCACAACATGGCCTATCTTACTGATTATTTCATGTCTACTTGTTATAAGTATGCATTCTGCCACTATTAGATGTAGTGATATATAAATATTCGTGAAACCAAGTTGGTTGATAGTGTTGTTCAAATTTTCTACATACTGATTTTCTACCTGTCTGTTTTATCAATTGCTGAGAGAAGAGTGTTGAAGTCTCCAGCTATAATAACTGATTTGTTTAGCTTAGTGCTGTCAGTTTTTGCTTCATGTATTTTAAAGCTCTGAAATCAGTTATACCCTTATTAGGGTTGTTGAGACTTTTTTATGAATTGACCCACTTACTATGATGCAATGTCCTTCTCTATCTTTATTAATGTTTCTTGTCTAATTTATCTGATATAACCACCAGAGGTTTCTTTTGATTAGTGTCTTCATGGCACACCACTTATCACCTTTTTACTTTAAATTGGTCTATGCCATTATATTTTAAGTGAGTTTCTTATAAATACCATATAGTTCAGTCTTATTTGTTTAGTTTAAAAATCACTTCTTTTCAATTAGTATTTTATTACATTTGTATTTGACATAATTAAAATTTGGTTAGCTTTAAATCTATCATCTTACTATCACTTTTTTGTTGTTTTCCATCTTTTCCTGCCTACTTTTAGATTAACTGAATATTTTAGTATATTTTAAAAATCTCTTTAATTGGACTGCAGCATATCTTTGTTGGGGAAATACTTCAACTCATAACACCAGTGTCTTAGTCAGTTTGGGCTGCTATAACAAAGTATCGTAGACTGGGTGGCTATAAACAGCAAAAATTTATTTCTCATATTTCTGGAGACTGGAAGTCTGAGGTCAGGATGTCAGCATGGTCTGATTCTGGTGAGGGCCTTCTTCCAAGCTGTGGATTGCTGTCTTCTCATTGTATCGTCACATGATAGAAAGAGAGTGAAAAACCTCTCTGGGGTCCCTTTCATAAGCACACTAATCCCATTCATGAGGGCTCCAACTTCATGAACTAATTACCTCCCAAAGGCCCCACCTTCTAATACCATCGCAGTGAAGATTAGGATTCCAGCATATGAATTTTGAGGTGACACAAACATTCAGTCAATTGCAACTAGTACAGTTATTATTACAGATGTTATATATATATATATACATATATATATATTTACCTCTAGAAGTTCTTGTTACTTTTTTAAATCCATTTTTATTCTCATATTTATAATAGCTGTTTTAAATTCATGATTCCATCATCTTGATTCCATCATCTCTCATATTTTTGGTTCTATTTCTGTTGACTGATTTTTTCCCTTGATTTTCCCACTTATTCTTGATTGAATGTCATATATTGTGAATACAGTGTTGTTGAGGGCTAGGTTTCATTTGTTTTTCTTTAAAGTTTATTGGACTTTATTCTGGTAGGCAGGAAAGTTATTTGTGTTTCCTTTTTTAAGCTCTTTTTAGGGTGAGCCTCATATAGCCATTACTCTAGGGCTGGTTCATCCCTGTTACTAACATGTGGCTCTTCTGGAGTCTCTATTGAATGCTCCAAGCATTCAGTGAGGTCTGTCTGCTCTGATTGGTCAGAACAGGAATGCCTGTGTGAGCACTGACAATTGTTTATCCTATATCCTATCCTATATCTCACCCCCTAATTGTTTGTCTTTGCCTGGTCTCATGAAAATTAGCCCACACATGCACAGTGTATTAATTAGCAAAACACTTAAGAGAATCTCTCTTGTGCTCCCATGCTATTCTTTCTCTTTTTTTCTCTCTTTCTGTCTCCATAGCTCTTTGGTACTCAGTCCCACAGATTGCAGTTGCCTCGTCATTCTCAAATTCTGATTTTTGTCTTCTCATCTCAGCAAGACTACTGTGCTATGTGCTACAGGCTAGCAAATACTTCCAGGCAGAAATCCAGGGTGTTCCTAGTCTTACCTTGTTTGTTCCTTTTCTTATAGATCATAGTGTTTTGCTGCCTGTTTTCCCAAAGTCTGAACAGTGTTGTTTTATGGTTTCATGTATTTGGTTCAGTTTTATAACTGTTTATGGTAGAAGGGTAAGTGTGGTATCATTTACTTTGTCATATGCCCCTGAGTTTTTGTGGGATTTATATTCCGTCTTCTAGTGTGTATGTGTCTTACCAAGGTTTCCAGGGTAATTGCTATTTCTTCTTCACCACATTTGTTTTGTGGAATAGAGAGATGATCAAGGTCTTGTGAACGAACTATGCTTGGATATATCCCTGAACAATGGCAAAACAGTGAATGTATACTGGTGGCCCTTTAAGTTGAAAGCACAAAGCTTCTGGTGATTTTTACTAATAGGCTAAATAACAATAACAACAACAACAACAAAACATTTACCGGATCAATAACTGCATACAAGGTATCAGGAGATGTGTTGATTTGTTCCAGCAAGGAAAACTACATCTGTAATAGCAGCTGCAATTTGAGTTACCGCCGTATTGAAATTATGATTATACACTGTCATTTTCCAGATCCATCTGTCTTATGCTCAGGATTAAGAGGTTATTTGAACAGGGATGTGTTAGGCATCACCATCTTCCATCATTCAAGTCCTTGATGATGTTATTAATCTCTATGGTCCTTCCAGGAATGTGATATTGCTTTTGGTTTAATATTTTGGTAAGAAGAGGAAGTTCTATGGCTTTCCACCTGGCCTTTCTTACCATAATACCTCAGAAAGCCAATATTGAATATATATATTTCAGCTACACTTTCTGGAATTTTGAAAATAAACGTAAGATAGTTTTGGAGCTCCATCGGCCTATGTGAGACACCTTTGCACCAAAATTACATTGATCACTTGATTCCCATTACCCCTATTCTGACTGGTGGGCCACAGTGGCTTTGGGTCTCAGGGATTAGTGTCAGTTCAGAGTCAGTGTGCAATCATTTCCTCCTAAACCTGGTTATTTACACTTCCTCAGTGTACACTCATGATAATAAATGGCTATAGTTCTCTTAGGGAAGAAGAACTATAATATAAATTGTTGGCAAGGTATCAAGCTGAATGCCGGCTTCTACTAGAGGCACATAACATCTCCAGGGTACCTTTATCTCCGATGTCTTCGTGCTTATATTGATATTTCTATATCCTCCACCTAAACCAAACGTCTTTTTCAAGGTGTGAGATAGTGGTGAAATGCAATTATGTGGTTCTGACCTCTTCAACTTATATTATTTCTTCTCATAATCCTTCAAGCTGGATGATACTGGCTTTCTACTTACTTTCCCTCTATGAAATGGACTTTGCCTACATCATATCCATTGCAGCTGGGGTAGGGGAGGAAAGTAATTTTCTTTCATGTTCAGTGACTGGAGTCCTGTAAATTAAGCTGACAAGAGACAGACTAACAGAGCATATGCATATGGAGGCCTTTGTAGAAAAGAAGGAAGTGAAGACTCAAAGAAGTGGTTAGACCCACGGTCTTCTCTGTCATTTTAAGAAAGAGCAACAGGTTGTGGGGAAGAAACTAGACAAAGGAAAGGGAGAAGTTTGGGCTCCTAGAGGTAGTAAATTGTGGGAAGGTAAATACATGGGTAGAAAAAATGAAAGATAAGGATTATTTAGAAAGATTTGTTATGCATACTCAAGTTGGTGCCTTCTTCATCGAAAAGAGTCCTCCTTTTCCTGGTGTGGGAGAGGGAGTCACCTTTACAAATGAAAATTTTTGGTACCTTTACAAAGGGAAATTTGTCCTCTGCTTTTAGGCTGAAAAGGGGAAGGTTGGGAGCTTTTCCTGCATCTGCTATTTCTCAATTAACTTCAGCTCAGAATAATCCTTATGCCAAAGTGGTATATTTTGGGGTGGCATTCTCTGATCACCTTCATTGGCATCTGTCCTTCTCCTCTCCCTAATCCATAAAGGTTGATGGGAAACAAAGCAGATAAACTTACCAGGAAAGATACAGAAATACTATTTCTATTACAAATTTATTAAAGCATTTATTATGCTTTATTTTGATTTTAACTAGACTGTGTACTCCATAAATTTTAACTGGACTATGTACTCCTTAACAGCAAGGACTGGTTGTTTCACCCTAGTATCCTTATACCTATTACAATTTTGGCACACAATAGACACTAATTAAATTTTGTTGAACTCAGAGCATGAACGCATGAGTGCAAATGTAAGCTAGTGTTATTATCCATAAAAAGCGTGAGTTCTCATTGTAAAATTATGCTGATTCTCCTGGATTGGTAATGACTATGGGCCACTGAGTTTCAAAAGTTTTCCTAGGGAATTAACCATATCAAGAATCCTTCGATATAGGTTAGGAAAGAAAGTCCTAACCTGTGGTACACTGAAACCAATTATGTGAAGAAAGAGTTACCAGAGCTATTAAAACAGAGGGAGCTGGACACCCCCGGATTTTGGAGAACAGAACTCACAGTCCACACTAATGGTTTTAATGATTCTGTGTTTGAAGTCTGAAGTTCTGTGAATGATTCATCTTAAGCATATTTAAATTTGTTAACCCCTTTGCTTCTGGCAATTTATTTTTGGAAACATCTTCGTTATGATTTGGCTGGGGAGTCTGGCAAGCAGGTATATAGCCAGGTCAGAGTTGCAGAATCAAAGGGAAATGTAAGAAAGAACTGACTTCCTCTTCTGTGCCTACTTCCCATTCATCCTACATATTTTCTTCTTAAGCGGCAGATCAATCCCTGCTGAGGAAGGGAAGTCCAAAGTTGCTCTTTTCAGGAAAAAGAAAAGGGCCTGGGAGGAGTATGGTAGGGAACATGGCAGGCCAGGCATGGTTTGCCTTTGTATAGCTACAAAATGCCTACCAACTGGGAATATATCATGTCCTTTCTTCATTTTAATGTCATCCAAGGTAGAGAAAGGAGGCCATAACAGGAATGAGATCTAAGTTTTCCCCTTTTTGTTCTATGCCAGTTTTCCCTTTGTTGTGCCTTAACTCAGACTTTTTACCCTTCCTCTGTTTCAGGGTGCTCAGTGCTTAAGCCTGTCATCAGCAGGGAACAAGAGTGTCTTATTCCCCATTTATCTCCACAGCCTTGTTAATACAAATAAAATTGTAATGTATTTATTCAGTTTAAAATTTTAAATGCAATATATATGTGCATGCATTTTTTTTAAAATTTGAATGAGCATTTATTTAACATAATATATATTATGGAAGAATATGACTAATATATCAAACTCATTGAAGATTATTTAGATTAAAAAAATAAATAAAAATGAGCTAACTTAAAGAACAATATTATGCAAATAGAATAAGTGGTACTCTGCCAAAATAGGGAAGGTGGCATGTAAATGAAATCTTTGAGGCAAGCAGTACAGAAGAGTGTAAAGTTCAAGATATTTTATCTACACTTCCTTAACTCCCTCCTTATTCTCATGCCCCCGGAAAACCACCCTAAGCAATTCCTAGTTTTAGTTGCTCTACTCAGTGTCTTTATATTTATCGATTTATCAGTTTTATACAATATCTTTGACTCTGCATTACAAAAGATGAGGAATTTGCTTCACTTATACCATCTCCCAACTCTTCCTTTCGGGTCCCGATTTTTATAGTTATGTTACTATTTTGGGACAATAAATGCTGGTGGAATGGGTAAGTACATATTCCAGTTTCCTCCCTCATTTCTTTACCCAAACAATGGTACCCTGGTTTCTAAACCACTGGAAGCACAGGCTTTTCCTCTGCCAAATAATGAAAGCGCTTCCCATGCTGAGCCATTGGATTTTTTGTTAGTAAATCCCCCCCAACACGCTCCGTGATCTTCTGATTAATTAAAATATTATCCTCCTCAGAAACATCTGAGTTTTAACAGGTCTCATAGCCATTAGCTGAAGGAAGAAGTCCTGACGCTGGAACTTGAAACCGTTGAGGCTTGCTCTTTAAATCCTCCAGGATGTCCCGTAGCTTCTTAGTGAGCTGCCGATTTGGATTTGGGCTGGGCAAGACTAAGGAGATTGGAACTTATGCTTAGTGACTATGGATCATCTGCTGTTTTTATTATGTCTGTCTTCTGAGGCTTTCTCTTTGGCTGTTGTCGGATGTATCAAAACAAAACATATCCAGGAAAAAATATCAAAGGACCTAAAATTAATGTGTTATTTCAATTTTCTTCTAAGCCAGCAAAAGAACGTCCCTCTCTGACTAACGTCTGATAATACAAACCTCCCAGGCCAGCCCCTTTAACGTGCTGATTTAGGGCTCATGCCCGTTTTCCTCTCTTCTCTTTTCATCTTTGTCTCTCTGATGCAATCAGCATGCTGGCCTTAGGCTCACCTCGGGTTTGTTTTATTTTTTAAGGAAAAAGAAAAAAAAAACCTCTTGGTTTTTTCAAGTGGATTTAAGATAAACTTTTCTCCTCTCTTCCAGCATTTACCCTAAATCTTAGAGTTTGAAAGTTTTGATTTAAATCTCGCCGTAGAGGGAGTCACAGAAAAGCAAATTTTCATCAATTATCTGCTTTGGGAGCACTGTTTGGTTCTCAGCCATGGTGTCCTAAGAAAAACATTCAACTCAGAATTGAAAAACCTTGCTTGAGTTCTAGATGTGCTGTTTACTTGCTGTGTGACTATGGGTAAGTCACCTGAGCTCTCTGAGCCAAGTTATCAACTGAAAAATGGAGACGGTAACACAGTACTTAAGTTACAGGGCTGTCGTGTTGGTGCATAATAGGTGTCAATAAACTCATCTCAAAGTTAATGTGTCTAAAATTGAAGTTTTTATCTTGTTTTCCAATTCTACTCCACAGTATTCCCAACCTCCCAGTTCCTCATGCTGTGTTTGACGCTCTTTCTCTCTCATGCCAGATCCAACACACCAGTAAATCTCGGCTCTGACTTACAAATGTATTCTCAGTCTTACATCTTGCACCATTTCCACCACTGCCACCACCGTTCACACGGCCATCATCTCTCCCCAGATTGCTGCCTAACTTATCTCCCTATCCTTACCTTTGCCTTGCTAGGGTCTCTTCTCCACACCCCAGCCAGAGTGATCCCAATCACATCCCCGGCCCACACAGACCTAGCCTGGGTCCTTGTTAGAGCCCATATCCAGCTGGCTCACTCGGGAACTAGGGGATGAGTATTGAAATCCTTCTGTTCTTCTTGGTAGATATCCCCTCCCAGTCGCCTTCCCCTGAAATTCCCCTGAAATCCATCGGGGAGTGGCTCTCCTGTGCACCAACTCAAGGCACAATGCTTGGCACTTCGGGGGACCTCCAGGATGCTGCCTCTGTGCAGAGGCCAGACTGCCTCCATGCCGATTGGTTAGTATCTGTGCTGTACTTGGCTGTTACATATTTTGTATAATATCTGTTTGTCATCTTATTCAAAATAAAAGCCAAGTCCCCCCATTGATGGGATTCTTTTCTACATCGTTGACTGCATCTCCAACTTCTTCCAGACTTGTTCATTCCCCATGATCCATGCATGCCTCTTGGCATTTCTTCAATCAGGCTAAGCATGCTCCTGCCCCAGGGCCTTTGCACTTGCTGCCAGTAATGCCCCTATACCAGAGATCCATCTGACCAGCTCTTCTGCAGCTCTCTGCTCAAGGGTCACCTTTTTTTTTTTTTTTTTTTTTTTAGAGACGGGGTCTCACTGTGCTCAGGATGTGCTCAGGCTGGTGTCGAACCCCTGAAGCAGCAGCTATCCGCTCGCCTCGGCCTCCCAGAAAGCTAGGACGACAGGCGTGAGCCACCGCGCCC
>CAUYPO010036426.1:0-76411 GCA_963574435.1 Cheirogaleus major | reverse complement strand
AGCCCTGTTATCTTTGGGATAGAAGAATGCCCTCCCGCCCTCACAGTGGAGGGTGGTGGGCAGGGGCCCTAAGGGTCAGGGCTCTGGGGCTCTGCCCCAGCAATCCCTGAGCAGGTCCATGTGGAATAAGGCTGCCCCAGTGAGGAGGCGTGCTGCAAAGAGGTGTCGGCAGGGCAGATGACGGGCAGCGTGGATGGAGCAGCTGCAGCGTGTCAGGGCCCCATCCAGGAAGAAGTCCGACGTGCCGTCCTTAAGGGCAAAGCCAGCTCCAGTCCAGTGGAAACCCCGAGCCCCGTGCTGCCTGGCAAAGGCTAGCTCCTCGGCCACCAGGTCTGCCAGCTCTGGCCCGCAGGCTGCTCGGAATTTGGCCAGAGGCTCCCAATCTACCTCCTCCTCTCCTGAGGGCTGGCAAAGCCTCTTTGGTTCCCTTGGGCCTTCTCCTTCGCCTCCTTCCTGCAGGTTCTCCCCCGCAGCCAGGTACTCGCTCCTCGTGGCTGCCCATTCTGGATTGCCTTCACATACAGTCCCCACCCGGGTGCCACACACAACTCCATCCTCCAGCTCTGGACACCTCCCTCCTGTGTCTCCCCACTCTATCCCTTGTCCTGCTCTGCTCTTGGGGGCCACAGACGCGGCTCCTCCTCCATCTCCATTCTCCATGCCTGGAACCCTTGTAGCCTCCAGCTGGACCAGAACTATGTCCTCCAGACCCCTTCTTCTTTTGACCCCCAACATCACTCCCCTCTCCTCTGTGATCTCTGGCTCTCTCCTCCTCTCATCTCTCCACTGGGGGCCCCTTTGGTCTCCATTCTCAGGGACCAATTCCAGGGGCTTCTCCAAATGGATCCCCCTCTTGTTTCTGACCTCCAGCCCCTTCCCTTTCTCTGCTTCCAACTGGGGCCCCTTCCACTCCCTGGTTCTCAGTCCACTTGTCCGTTCATCATGCAGCTGGGCCCCTCTCCAGGGGCTTCCCTCAATACTCCTGGCCCTCTCACACTCAGACTGGGTCCCCCTCCGGTCTACGGTCTCCAACACCCTACTCCTTTGATCCTCCAACTGGGCCATCCTCCAGGTATATCCTTCCAATCCTCGCAGCCCCTGTTCCTCCAACTGGGCCCCCCTCCAGTCTCTGATCTCTGGCCCTCTCAAGTGCCCTTTCTCCAACTGGGACCCTCTCCAGACACTCCCTTCCAGCCCCCTCACCTTCTGGTTCTCCAACTGGACCCCTCTCCAATCTCTGATCTGCAACCCCCTCACCTTCTCACTTTCTAACTTAGTCCCGCCCCTGTCTCTGGTCTCCAGTTCTCGCGCCCACTCTTTCTCTATCTGTGTCCCTCTCCAAATACTTCCTTCTTTCGGAGCCCCTCCCCAGTCTCCAGTGTCCAGGCCCCTCACTCTCTGATTTTCCACCTGGCACCCCCTTCCCAGCTCACCCTCCAGCCACGCCCCGCCTCCATCCGGGCCCTCGGGCGCCGCCTCCCCGGCCGCGTCAGCCCACTGCATGGCCACCAGGTCGCGGAGGCACTGAGCCACGCTGCGCGAGGGGCTGAGGCGGCGCAGCAGTCGACGGCGGTGGCTGCGTACCAGGGCGCAGGCGTCCAGGTCGCGGGCCGCCTCGAAGGCTCGGAAGCGCACCCACATGTCGCGGCGGGGCTCCCAGTTGCGCTCAAAGTAGTCGACGAAGGCGGCTGGGCCGTGGGCGTGCAGCTCGGCCAGCGCCTCGTCGTAGGCGGCGGGCGACGACGCGCCGGCCAGGCGGCACAGGCGCGCCCACAGGCCCGGGTCCTCGCGGCCCGCGCCGCCCAGCTCCTGCGCCTTGCTGAAGAGCGTCTCGAGGCCCTGCGCTCTGCAGATCTGCACACGCGCGCACGGCAGCAGCTGGCGCACGGCGGGCAGTTGCGCGGCCACCTCCGGCCCGGCCGTGAGGCAGCGCACGCGACCCTTGACGTCGGGCGCGCTCTGCAGCAGCGAGGCGAGCGCAAAGCGCAGCAGGCTCGGCGTGCCCGGGCGCGCCACGCAGCAGGCGGCCTGGCGTGCGCGGCCCGCGCCGTCCACGCACAGCACCGCCAGCAGGTCCAGCGCGCCCTGCAGCCCCGGCAGCCGGTCCACCAGGAGAATGCGCGGGAAGCGCCGCAGCAGCGCCCTGGTGCGCGACGTCAGGAAGAACACGGTCTCCACCACTGCCTGGTCTTCCACAAACACCAGCTTCACCTGCGGGAGGGGGCAGGGGGCGGGAAAGAGGTCAGAGGACGCCCGGTGAGCCCCGCCCAGCTTCCTGGACCTCTGTTTCTCCCTCTAGGGAAATGGGAATCCGTTCATTTATGCGTGCATGTGCATTTATTCTTTTGACTGGCAGGAGGCAGTGCAGGGGAATGATTGAAAACACGGACTCTGGGTTTCAGATGCAGGCACCACCATCTAACAACCATGTGATGTTTTGCACACGACACTTTTAGCCTCTCTGAGCCTCCATTTCCCCTGCTGGGAACTGGGTATTCATTCTTTCATGTGCTGAGAGGCACTCTAGGGCAGTGGTTCTCAAAATTTAGGCCCTGGACCACCAGCAATAGCCTCAGCATCAGCTGCTTGGACGTGGACAGAAATGCACATTCTCTGGGTCACCCCAGACTTAACGAGTCTGAAATTCAAGGTGGGACCCCGCCATCTGTTTTGACAAGGGGCTCACCGTGCACACTCGAATTTGAGAACCACTGGTCTGGTGGTAAAGAGCATAGACTGTCGAGGCAGATCCTCTAGGTTGGAGTCCTACCCCTACCACTTCCTAACCTGTGATTTAACCTCTCTGTGCCTCAGTATCCCCTTTAACCTCCATATTCCCTGATTCCCCCTTCTAGGAATTGAATGTTCATTCATTCATGCACCAAGAGGCAGGACAGTGGTTAAAAGCGTTGTCTCTGGGGCCAAAGTGCCTGGGCTAAGATCTTGGAGCCCCTACTTCTTGGCTGTGTGGCTTCTGGCAACTTCCCTAACCTCAATTTTGATAATAAGAGTACCTATGTGATCGGAAGGATGAAATGCATTAAAGCATTTATAACATTGCCTGGCACACATAATGTTACTATTATTGCTCATTCAACAAATAGCAAGTGCTCTCAAAGTGGTCATTATTACTATAATTATCATCTCTGCTCAGACTCTGCTTCCTCATAAAGGTCTCCTCTGATCATCCCAGCTAAGCAAACATCCCATCTCTCTCTGGCCCCTTTTGGCCCCAGCACTTACCACCCTCTGGCACTTCATATCTTAATTTGCTGATTTGCCCATTGTCTATTTGCTCTCCCTAAGACATAAGCCCCACAAGGACAAGAATGTTCTCTTTTGTATCCCTTATGCTTTGGAGGGTGCCTGGCCCAGAACAACAGCTTGATGCATCCTGAATGAGTGAGCGAACTAATGCGAGGGTGTGCAAGGACATCCAACAGCCACATCTCTGGAGCGGAGGTTCAGGGAACAGACTCCTGGATTCGCCTCTTATTAGCTATGGGACTTTGGGCAAGTGACTTCCTCTAGATGAGCCTCAGTTTCCTTGTCTGGTAAAACAGGGATGTGTGTTTAACGGGGTCATGATGAGGCTAAAATGAGATCATTCATGGCCAACTCTTGCAACAATGCTTGGCATATTTCAAATCCCAGCTATTAATTACTGTCTTACTTGATCTCTCAGCAGGACTCAGCACAGGGATCCTGGCCCCTTCCTGGAACATGGGTCGCTCTTGGCCTCTGTCACCCTGAAAACTCCTGCTTTTCCTCCTTCCTCCCAGGCATCTCCTTTCTTTGACTCTACTCCACTGCTCCACTTCTAAATATTGCCAGGCCACAGAGCCCAATCCCCGGCCCACTCCTCTCCACTCTTCTGTGCTCTCCCAAGGTGATCTCGCCCAGTCACGTGGCCTTCACCATCTCCAAGCTAGTAATTCCCAGGTCTGTACCTCCAGGCTCCAGACCCACCTGATAAACTGCCACTGCAGTAATCTTGCCCCTTGGGTGGCTCATATGCCCCTTGAGACTAGCAGCCCAAAGTCACATTTGATTCTCACAAGCCCACCCCCTCAACCTGCCCCTCCTCGGTCAATGGCTCCACCATCCACACACCACAGCTCAGGCCCCAGCACTCAGGGCTGATGCTTGGTTTCTCTTTCCCCACCTTCCACGTGCAATCCAAGCCCGAGTCCTAGCAGCGTCCCTCAGAATGAGTCCAGAATCTGACCACTTCTCTCCACCCTTATGGCCACCACCCTGGTTGGAGGGAGGCACCAGCATCTCTCACCTGGATTATTGTAGCTGCCTCCTCAATAGGCTGCCTGTGCCTGCCCTTGCTCCCTTGTCTGTCCCCATATGGCTGCTCGGGGAGACATTTTCAAAACTCTGATCAGATCACCCCCTCCTCTACCAGAAAACCCTTCCCAGGACTTCCCATCACACTCTAAATAAAATCAGCAGTCCACACCACAGCTATGGGCCCTGGGCACTCAGGCCCTTTGACCTCATCTTCTGTTTCTCTCACCCACTGTGGTCTCCGCCACTCCGGCTTCCTCATAATTGCAAAACAGCCACTTGATGGGGAGGGGAGATTAGCAGCTATGATCCAGGCCCCCCGTGCCCCTGTACTGCGCCAGCTGCTAGGGCTCTGTCAGCCAGTTCCTGCCAGCGCTGACCATAGCTGCAGAACCAGGATCTGATCCAGTTTAACTACAGATCTCTCCACATATCATTCTGCCGTAATCCAACCTCATCCTACAAGACCATTTAAAAAGCGCTGCATAATATTCAGTTTTAAAAAAATAATCTATTTTTCCTAACAATATTTGTACCCCCATTATATGATGGAATAAAAGGAAAAAAAATGAAAAAAATAAATAAAAATAATAATAATCTATTTTAAAAAGGGTCTAGTGGAGTCCAAAGAGAACCAGGAAATTGCTTTCCTAAGCCTGAAATCATATATTCACCACCTTAAATAGTATTGGAATTCAATACATTTTATCAAAAAAAGCCTAGTAAGCTTACCACTGAATTAGACACTGCTATAAATTTTTTCAACCATCATTATTACACTCACAATTACTTTATAATTTATCTCGGAGGTTCAATCTAGACCTGCTCTGTCCAGTATGGTACCCGATAACTACATGTAACTGTTTAAATTTAAATTAATTAAAAATTTAAAATACATAAAAAAAAGTACAGTTCCTGGTCACACTAGCCATATTTCAACTGCTCAATAGCCACGTGAGGCCGGTGGTTACTCTACAGGACGGCACAGATCTGGAACATCTCATCTCCATGACTACAGAAAGTTCTATTGGACCCTACACAGGGTGTTTATGGGGAAGAACAGCTGAGACTTATTTACTTCATGGTGGACAGAGGGTAACACTAGCTCACTGAAGACCAGTGGAGTAGGGAGTACATGTGTACACCTCATTTTACAGAGCAGCAAGCTGACTTGGGTGGGGCCTCACTTAGCCTTCTGAAGGCTGAAACTGGTGGAGAGGGACCCGAGCTTCATTTCCAAACTGGAGAATAGCACAGCGGTGAAGACCATGGTCCTGGCTCAAGACAGTGTGGGTCCAAAGCCCAGCTCATTAAGTAGCTGTATGACCTCAGGCCAGTTGCTTGACCTCTCTGTGCTTCAGTTTCCTTGTTTGAAAAATGGGAATGAGAATGGTGGCCCCTTTCCTCACAGGACTCTGGTGAGAGTTAAATTAATTACAATATGTAAAGCACTTAGGGTAGTACCTGGCACATAGTAAGCGCTTGATAAACATTAGCTAAAATTATTATCAATATTATGTGTGGACAGAGGCCTGGGCTTGGGCTGGTGGCTTGAATGGGAGCTGGTTACTAGACATGACATAGAGACAGGGAGAGTGCTCCAGACCTGAATCTGGAGAATGGGTTCATATCTCAGCTTTACCCTGAGTTGGGACCGCCTGAGACAAAGGCACAGCCAAGTGGGGAAACGAGTTTTTCCCTTTTTCTTGTCTTTCTTTCCTTTTTTCTTTTTAACTTCAAGTCCCAATCTGAAGTTGGATCAAAGGCACAGAAAGATTCCTCATGGGGGAGCAGCATCCTCCTTGTTCCTCCCACACACCAAGCTTGCTCTAGGCTCTGGGCCTTTGGACTGGCTGTTTCCCCTGCTTGGAAATCTTTTCCCTCTAACGACAGAATGGGGGCCCCTTCCTTCCACTCCATAGCCTCTGCCTCATCATCATTTCTTTAAAGAGGCCTCTCCTGACCACTCAAAGTAAAATGGCACCCTTACAACTGTCCCTTCCCAAGCCCTCGCCTTATTCTCCTTGGTAATACTCGTCACTCCATCACATTATATGACGTAGCACCTCCTTCTCCTTCTTGATCTGGGTGGTGGGTTCAAGGGTGACCAAGGTTTTGACCTTGTGAACATTCATCAACTATATGCTTACCATTTGTGCATTTTCTATTTGTGTAGTTCATTAAAAAATGTAAATAGCACCTTCCATCACGTTGGCTTCTCCCTAGCACCCACACCTAGTGACATTTGGATGTGTTTGTCCATTGTTGGCTTCTACCACTAGAACTGCAAAGGAGTTCCAGCAGCTGCCTCTGCAAGGTAGCCAATAGCCATAGTGGCAATGTACATTTCAATTAATTAAAATACAATGCAATCAGTTCCTCGGTCATGCTGGCCATATTTCAAGTGCTCAATAGCCAGGTGTGGCTGGGGGCTACGAAACTGGGCAGCGCAGAATCACAGAACATCTCCATCACAGAGGAACGTTCTACTGGGCAGCTCTGTGCTAGAAGGCGAGTTCTCTGAGTGCAGGGACCGCATGTGTCTTGTTGGCTGCTGCATCCCCAATGGCTAAGTACTTATCGAATGAATGAACGGATGAATGAAGGAAAGGAGTGAAGGATGAGTGAGTAGATGAATGAATGAATGACCTGCCAGTCTTGGGCGTGGCTCTCTCCCCACCCCCATCCTGCCTCTCCTGAGACCCCACCTTGGCCTCAGGGTCGGTGCGGAAGAGCCCCTCCAGCACGTGCAGGGCGTCCAGGACTCCGTGGTCGCGGCCTTTGCAGTAGGACAGCAGGCGTCGCACGTCGGCGGGGGCCACGAACTGCTTGGAGATCTTGTTGGTGGTGCGCACCGGCAGGCAGGCGTTGGCCAGCAGGTGGCCCGGGCGGAAGTAGTAGGCGAACTCCAGCGGGCAGGCGGGGTGCGAGTGGGTCAGCTGGCACTCCGTCACCACGAGGCGGTCCCGCAGCGGGCTCAGCTTGACGATGATGAAGGCCGGGCAGCCGGGCTGGGGGGGCCTGCGGGAGGAACGACCACTGCCGCCGTCACTTCCCTCTGCTGCCCTCTTTCTCCTTTCCTCTCTCTCTCACTCTTTTTTTTAAATTAAGAATTTCTTTTTTTAAGCATAGAGGAGAGGGCCTTAAGAATATATCAGCTGTGTGACCTTGGGCAAGCCGCTTCAAGACTCCGTGCCTCAGTTTCCCCATAGGTTAAAAGTGAGGTAGCAACCATCAAACCTTCCTCATAGGATTGTTGTGAGGATGAAAAGAGTTGATATACATAAAGCACTTAAAAACAATGTCTGGAACAAGGTAAGCACCATGTGTTTGCTAAAATTCTATACCCACCATCCCCAGCTCTATCAAAAGTGAATGAATGTTTTATTATATTTATCTCAAAAAAAAATTCAGAAATGAAACGTCTCAGATAGTCCTGTATCTGCTTCTGGCTTAGCAATAATATTGCAAGTTGAGACCCTCTGTGAACCCTGCCCTAACAAATTCTGCCCCTTCTTTAGCCATTACCAAAATTGTGCATTTAGCATCCCCACATATGTGTTTATGCACCCACCCATAAATGACGGAAGGCATGTTTCTATGATATAAAACTCTGTATATGCAAAGAGGTGCTCAAACTCATTAGTTATCAAAGAAACAACAAATTAAAACCCTAAGGAAGTACCGCCACACACCACTAGAATAGTCAAATAAAAGAGACTGATAACATTGGGTGTTGATGAGGATGTGGAGCAACGGGAACTCTCACACATCACTGATGGGAGTGTAAAATGGCACCACCACTCTGGAAAACTGTATGGCAATATCTACCAAAGCTGATCCTATTTCTCTCCTGGGCCCTGGCGATTCTGCTCAAGATAAATGCCTGCATATGGCACATAAAGATGTGTCCTAGAATGCTTATACCAGCACTATTCATATCAGCCAAATACTTGAAACTCAAATATGCAACAACAGAGCAAGAAAATAAGTTGTGATATACTCCTAAAATAAAATACCAATCAACAGTAAGAATGAACAGTCTCCAACATCGTGGATGAATCCCACAAAACTACCATGTGAAAGAAGCCAGACACAAAGAGAACCCATGATATGACTGCTGCTTACATAAAGTTCAACAACAGGCAAAGTTAACCTCTGCTGCTGAGAAACTAGATAGTGGTTACCTGTAAGGGGCTAACTCTATGAGCGGGAACTAGGAGCCTTCTTGGGACTGGACACATTTTGTTTCTCATTCTGGGTGCTGGTGACATCTGCAGTCTACTCTGGGAAAATTCATCCAGTTGCACACCTATGATGTTTGCACTTTTCTGGATACATGTTATGCTTTTTAAAAATAACTTAGAAAACCTTTGTTTTTTGAGCATTGTGGTAGGAAGAATAATGGCTTCCCAAAATGTCCACATCCTGGTTTCTGGAACCATGTATATGTTGCCTTACATGGCAAAAAGGACTTTTAAGGCGTGATTAAATTAAGGATCTTGAGGGCCAGGAGATTCTGGATAACGCAAGTGGGCCCAGTATAATCACAAGGATCCTTATAAGGGAAAGAGAGAAGAAAGAAGATCAAAGTTAGAGATACACTGAAAGATGCCAACCTGATGGCTTTGAAAATAGAAGAAGCCTCAGGCCAAAGAACATGGGTGGTTTCTAGAATCTGGAAAGATTAAGGAAGCAGATTCTCCCTAGAGCTTCTAGAAGGAAAGCAGCCTTGAAATACCTTGATTTTAGCCCAGTGAAACCCATGTTGGCCTTCTGACTTCTAGAATTATAAGACAATAAATTGGTATTATTTTAAGCCACTATGTTTGGGTTAATTTGTTAAAACAGCAATAGGAGACTAGGGCAAGCATCGCATTCTATGTATTCTTTTGTATCCTATGTATCCTTTTGCTTTTTCACTCATCAGATTTTCGAGACTTTTCAGTTTCATTCCTTTTACTTGCTGCCTGTGTGTTCCACTCCGTGACTCTGCCAACTATTATGGTATTTCAGTTCTCCTCTCTGACAAACGATGTTTCAGCCCTCTCTCTTACATACCTCTTTATGTGTATGAGCAAAAGTTTCTCTAGGAAAGCTGTTCTCAAACTGCAGGGCATAGCTCATTACATGAAATCAATTTAGGGAGGTACAACCAGGATTATAAAAAATGAATTAGAATAGAAAAAATCAGAGTGTATTTCCCTGATAATAATATTCAAATTGGAATCTGCTTTCTGAAGGGAGCGGGGGGGTCAGTGTTTCTCCATGGGGGGTGGTGATAGCAGCATTTTTTTTTGGTAGGGGAGTTTATAGAGCAGGGGTATTCAAAGTTTTTTCTGCAAAGGGACAGATAGTAAATATATTCTGTTGCTATACTGTAAACACAGTCATAGACAATATGTAAATGAACAGGCATGGCTGTGTTTCAATAAAACTTTATTTATAAAAATGGACTGCAGGTTAGAATTGGCCTAAGGGCTTCCTAATTAGTTGACCCTTGTAACACAGAGTGCTCAGGGCCTGGCATGTAGTTAAGAAGCCCTGGCTTCTAGGTAGTAAGTGCCAACAGCATGGCCCCTGCAATGGATGATTCTCCCTGAGAACCACCAGTATAAATACTTAAGAATTTTGTTGTTAAACCAGAAGGGGATTCTTGACATATCCCTTTTCTCCTATACGCATGAGGTAAAGAAAAACCCAGGCACCTGCTAGATTTTAAAAATCTAAATAGAATTTGAGGCTTTTTTCCTGATTTAAAGTAACAAAGCAAATTTAGAAAATTCTTAAGTATACAAATCATTATAAATAAAATACAAATGTACAGCCACCATGGTGGTATCAGGTGGAAGCCAAATGAATTGCCAACATGTGGCCATTTGTCCCAATGTGACAATTTCACAGGATTCCAACCTAGTACATTTTTCTAGAATAACTCATGGGCTTTTGTGAAACTCTCTGGTCTGGCCTCTTTCAGCCTAGTGTTTCAGGCCCTAGAACAGGCCCTTGCTCAGGGGAGGCTACCTCTACTATGAAGACATCCATCTTGCCAGAGAAGAGCTCACCCCCTCTGTGGATCCCAGTATCTCACATAACCATCTACTGATGCCTCAACACACCATTTTTGCAATTGCTCGCCACCTATCCAGAGGAATAATGCCACCTCTCTCGAAATGTAAACTCCACATGGACAGGAATTTTTGTCTGTTTTTGTTTGTGCTGGGGAGACAGAATGGCCTGGCCCCTGGAGGTGCTCAGTAAATGTATGATGACTGAAGGACTGAATCGCACTGTGACCTAGACACCTTGTCTGGTATATGGCCCCCATTCCTTCAAAACCATCCATCACCAATCCCGCCCACTATGCCTTCCAAACCTCTCCAAACTACCCCCTTTTTCCATTTCCACTACCACCAACCTGCTATTTCTTTCTTCCTTCATGAAACATTCTTCTCCATTCTTTTCACCTAGTCAACGCCTACTTATCCTTCAGGCTTCACAGCCACATCACCTCCTCCAGGAAGCCTTCCCTGGCCATCCTCAGGCTAGGGCAGATTCCACCCATCACACACTAAGGTGATAATCTGATTTATGCCCATCTGTAATGTAAGCTTCCCACAGAAGCCCCAGCATTTAAAACACAGACAGCTGGCACATAGTAGGGTCTCGAAACATACCCCTTGGATGGATGGACAAACAGGATGATGCCTAGAACCCAGAAATCTTTAGGTGCTAGCACATTCAACTCTCATTTTGATAACCCATAATTGAAATAAAGGTGAAGGGGAGAGGGGAGAGAAAGAGAGATTGAAAGAAAGAGAAAAAGATAGAAAAAGAGAGGTGACAGATTGATAATTAAAGGAATGGGCTTTGGAGTCAGACTGTGGGAGTCTAAATCCCAGCCCTTTAACCATTCTTTGCCTCAGTTTTCTCATCTAGGAAATAGGGCTAATAAGACTGGCCTCACAGGCTCGTCAAGAGGACTAAATAAGAGGATTAAACTTTACAAAGTGGTTAGAAAAGGGGCTGGTGCATAGTAAACAATCAAGAAGTGATAGCTGCTACTTTCAAACCATTTTTTCTTCTTCTGCAAGTACCATTGCTTTGCTTTATTTTGCACTCCACTCACAAATTTATTTTTGATCTTTCAGGTTTTCAAGATCTCTGTGCTTTCAAAGGCTGATGTGTTGGGAAAGTTTGAGCAGTTCTGTTCTAGAGAGAGAAGTGCTGAGAGAGGGGGACAGGGAGAGGAACTGGAGCTGGAGGCCTGAAGGTGCAAGCATGGTGACCTGGAGGGGGTCACTGGGCAACCTCTGGCAAGGGAGGAGTGGCCAGAAGGAAAGGCCTGTCTGCGTTCCCTGGATCCTCCTCCCTGACATCCCGTCTCTCTCCTCCAGATCATCTCCCACCCAGAGCTGACCTTGCTCACAGTCCCCTGGGGCTCCCCAGCTCCCCCAGGATAAAGTCCCAGCCCCT
The DNA here is from genome assembly GCA_963574435.1 of Cheirogaleus major. Lineage (NCBI taxonomy): Eukaryota > Metazoa > Chordata > Mammalia > Primates > Cheirogaleidae > Cheirogaleus > Cheirogaleus major. Next base: position 64,639 of record CAUYPO010036426.1, on the reverse strand, counting down.
GGACTCAGCCCTGCCAGGTCCAGGCCTTGACACCATTCCAGCCTCTTCTCCTGCCTTTTCTTACCCACTAACTTCTCCAGCCTCAGGCTTCAGCCCATGGGCTGAGACACTGGAGAGACCCAGGCTTTAGCAGCTGGGGGTGAGGTACGGAAGCCCAGAAATGATGGGTCCACATCATGGTTCCATAACAGCTCATTAATCACCACCCCCGTTTTGCACTCCCCATCCAGAGACCACCCCATCATCGACTCAGTCACCAGGCCTGAACCCATGGGCACTGTCCTAGACCCCTCCATAGCCCCATCTCTCCTGCCCCCCGGCTATCTGATATTTGTAGAACACTTGGGACAGAACACCACGTGTTGGTTAAGTCAAATACTGTACATACATAAACATATAAACATCATCCTTCAAGGTGGACCACTATTTGTGCTTTTTTTTTTTTTGATCTGTGTCTCCTCCATTAAGTTCTGAGCTGTTCCAGGGCCCTGACCAGCACTGAGTTCCAAATGCCAAGCGAAGAACATGCACACAGTAGATGCTCAATAACTATTTCTTACACTGGACTGGGTTCCATTAACAAAGAGAGATTCCAGATTAGGCCTGCACTTCTTGCGAGCTTTAAATATTCTAGATTTCTGTGTCATGTGTGTGTTTGACACTATGCTGCTTTCAGATCTCTCAACCTCTGTTTCTAGAATAAGTAGTAAGTAAACTCAAGAAAACAGTAATTCCACAATAAACGTTTAACTAACTGTGGGTGAGAATAGCTGTTAGAGTGTGCTCTCACTTTTTGCTAGATACTCTTCTGAATAATTTATATGTATTAGCTCATTTAATATTCATAAAATCTGTGAGATAGGTACTATAATGTCCCCCATTTTCCAAGTGAGGCATCTGAGGCACAGAAAGGTGTAGTCGCTTGCTCGACAGCACTAGCTATTCATCAGCAGAGCAATGGCCCCGCAGCCTGCTCTCGAATCCTGTAATAGCTGTCACTAACCAGCTGCTCTGTGTTCCAGGCACCAGCATAAGTACCTTTCTTATGCATGATTTCACTGCATCCTCACAACAGCCCCATGAGGCAGATACCACAGTAAACCCATTTCAGATATGAGAAAACTGAGGCGTGGAGATGTGAAGTCCATTGCCCAAAGACACCCACCCAGGAAGTGGTGGAGCCCATCTCAGGCAGCCTGAGGCAGAGCCTATGTTCTTAGGCACTCTGACCTTGTCTATGGCTCCCCAACCAAAGGTCTCAAACTCACACCTACAGAGGCTAGGCAGGCAAAATAAGGAAGTGACAGTGCTAAGCATGAGGCAGCAGAGAGCGACGGGGTCTGGGGCAAACCTGAGCACCAAAGCGCCATCTAACAGGGGTGGCCATCTGCCACATGGAAATGTGGGCTCACCTTCTCCTGTGTTTCAAGGGAAGCTGGAAATCCAACACTGTATGGGTAACCATCCCAGTTTAAAATTGGGGTTAATTAAAATATTCCCAGCCACCTGGGTATGATTCCTGGCTCTCTTGGATTTCTTGCCTATCCCTCCTTGTAGCAGTACATAGTTGTAGGGAACTACCCATGAACTTGCTCTTTTAACATCAGTCTTCCTGTCCAGTCTGAAAGTTCCATGAAGACAGGGATTTTTGTGTTTCCCTCCTCCCCAGCCAAAATATCCCTAGCCCCCAGCATGGGACCCAACCTACCCTGTATTTACTGAATTAGATGGACCTTTTTGTCTTGTGGCTTCCCCTGCAGTTCAGTCTCCCAGTCTCTGCTCTCTTTGTATGTGTGCAAGGCATTTAGCTGTCTCAGTAGGCCTCTCTCCCTGCACATCTCTGGGTTTGGGGCTTTCTGGTTGTCCCTCCCCTTCCCATCCGCTTCCCCTCCCCCTCAGCAGGACAGCAGCACAGGCTCACGCACCCCACAGTGGGCCGACTGGGCGCGCGCACATCCTTACACACGAGCCGCACGTAGCTGTACTTGAGCACGTCGATGAGCGTGTAGAGTGGGGGTGTGCTGGCCCAGCGGCAGCGTGCCAGGTGCATGGAGCTCTTGACGAAGAAAAGCGCCAGCCGCTGCTGGCACCACGCATCGAAGAAGCGGCTGAACTCTGCCCACGAGAAGAAGGCCCGCTCCCGCAGCTCTTGCTCCTCCTGCCCTGCTGCTGTGCAGGCTGGGAGCTCCTGCCGCTCCATCCTGGGGGCCTGAGTGGAAGCGGGGAAAACAGCTAGGTATCAGATCCATCCCCACCTGAGGTATCTCATTTTCTCCATTCTCAGCCTGCCCCGTTGGTGCTGATGCCTCTGTCCAAGTAGGGTCTGGAGCTGGATGCCCATTTTCCTCCAGATATAAATCTCTACCCTATCTTTAGTCTCCCCTCACCACCTTACCCCCTGTTCAGGTGGAGCCTGTCAACCTGATCCCTAGCTCCAACTCTGGTCCCCTCCTCTGCAGATGTGACCCTTAGGTACAGTTGGGGTCCCTTTTCCCAAAATATGACTCTTAAGCTCAGCTAAAGCCTCCTCCCCTTCCAGATGTGTCTCACCATTGGCAGTAACCTCTAGTACCCCTATTCATCCAGAACTTCCCCTCCCAAGTGTCTACACTTAGCTGTAATCCATATCCAGCTGTGCCCCCTCTAAAAATGTTCCATCTCCAGATGTGCTCCCCACATCCAGGCACAAACTCCTCATCCAGTCATGTTCTTCGTGCACCTGTGGCTCCCTACTCCCGAGATATGTCTAGACATGCCGCTGTTGCCCTCCCCCAGATATGAACCCTATGCATCACGTCCAGCTGTGGCTCCTCCATCTCACAGATGTTCCCATCTCCAGATGTGCCCTCCACATCCAGTTATGGACTCTTTGCCTACAGGTGTGTGCCCACTTGTGGCCAGTTCTCCCCAGAAGTGTCACCAATATTCATCTGTGGTCCCCCTCCTCCTCACGTGCGTCTCCCAGTCCAGCTGTGGCTCCCTCATCCCAGCTACAGCCACCATCCTTCTCAACAAACGTCTTCTTTCTAGACATAGCCCCTCATCCACAGACGGGCTTCTTCACCCCAGATGCTCCCCCATGTCCAGCTGCGCCTCCCTCCTCCAGCAGCCCCTTCCAGCCCGCTCCTGCCTCCCAATCCCTCCCAGCCCCGCCCGCCTCGGCCTCTCCCAGCCCCACCGTCCCACCTAGCTGTGCCTCTCCCCTCCCCCAAATGTGCACCCTTCCCGCCCCTCCCCACTCACCTACCCGCCCCGGAGCGGCGTCCACTTCCCACAATGCTCCGCGCCGAGGCCCAGCCCGGCCCTTGCTCCCGGGATGCCCCGCGCGGCTTCCCGCCTCTCTTCCCGCCGTGCCTCGCGCGCGGCGTCCACCGAGTCCTCCTCTTTCCCCGCCAGTCACTCGTCCGACCCGCAGCGACACCCGCTCCCGCTCATCCAGAGCAAGGGAAGGCTTGGGCCGTTTCCCAGCGTGCTCTGCGGGAGGGCTTACCCCGTTTCACCCTCTTTCCTAGCCGCCTCCCATTCGGGAGACTACAACTCCCAGCGCCCCCCGCGGAGCGACTGCGGCGCGGCGGCGCCCGGGCCTCCCCCTCGGCTGGGCCCCGCCCCCGCCCGCCGAAGTCTGCGCGCGAATGCCGTGGCGCGAATTTGGGACTGCAGCGGCGCGCCGAGCTGAGCTGAGGGTGCTGCTGGGGCAGTGGCGCGCGGGACCCGCGCGAGGCAAGTTGGGCCGTCCCCGCATGGCTAGGGGGCTGCGGGCGACCAGCGTGCCGAATACTTGGGGCCCATGCTTCGTCTGTCCGGGCGGCTGCGGAGCAGCGGTGTGGGGACGCTGAAGAGGCCCGGTGCGCGGTAGGAAGGGGAGAGCGTGGGCTGAGGACTGCCGGCCGGACAGCAGAGCGGCGTCTGCCGGAGGGAGAGGGGCCAAGTAGAGGGTAGACGAGGGAAGGAGACGGACGCGACGGGCTCTGAGGAGAGGCCTGGAAAGGCGGGGGGGGGGGGTCACTCGGAAGGGGGAGGGGCCAGAGAGCGCTGAGGGGCGGGGCCAGATGGGGGCTGGATGTGTTGGGTGGGCGGGGCCACTAGAAGGGTTGGGGCTAAAGGGAAGGTTAATAGTGGGCGGTATCACCTGTAAGGGGTGGGCCCAGCTGGACGAAGGTGGGGTGAGGGAGAGGTCAGTCGTAAGGTCCAGGTCTAGGTAAAGGCGTCGCGAAGGATCGATAACCTGGATAGGGAGAAGTCTGGCCTTGTGTATGTGTGACAAGGGAGCGGAGCCGAGGCAAGGGCGGGCTAGACAGCAAAAATGGAGCCAAGGCCTGCCAGGAGGTGGGGCCGAGGAGAGGAGAGTTTAGGGAAGGGTCAGGCTTGTTTTTGCCCGCTGAGTGTGGATCCAGGAGGCACAGGAGCTTGGGGAGAGGGGAGAGAAGAGAGAAGGTTGTTGACTTCCTTAAGCGAGAGGGAAGCTTGGAGGTTCAGGGGGAGGGCACTTGGTGCTGAGAAGAGAAGAGACCTGGCATCTGAAAGCCAAGGGGAATCTGGGAGAGGAGGCAGCAGAAAGTGTCATTAAAGACATCACTGCTTGGCCTCCATCCCCATTTCGGCACGTTTGAATCTTAGACTTGCCACTTGCCTATTCCGCAGCCCAAGAAGGGCGCACGAGGGAAAGGCGCTTTAATTTCATTTTGTTTTCGGATATTTGAGCCTGGTAGACCTGCAGATTTCCACCTCCATTCCCAGAGTTTGTGTTCTAGTAGTTCTGGGAGCTTGCTGGGAATGTTTTAAACATGAATCCTAGGTAGTTCTCAACTGGGCTCCTCTGTTTCTGGTATCCATCATTGACTGGCTGTATAGCCCTGGGCAAGGCACTCTCTCCTATCTCAGCTTCCTCTATTATCTTTAGAAGGATGCTGAGCAGTTTTAAGTCTCAGAGGACAGGAGAGTAGCATATTTAGGGAAAGGTGTGAAATATTTGACAAGGGTGGGGTGTGGCTTGGCTTGAGCCTTCTGGCCTGTCATCCCCAATTGTACAAAGACCCCTTTATATCCCTCCTTTTCACCATGGCCTCCAACTTTTAAAAGGCCCTGTTTATGAACCCTGAATTCTTAAATAATGTTTTTGTTACCCCAAGTTTTAGTAATCAAAGATAAGTGTATTGACCAATGCATTCAATACTAGGCATAGTTTTAGGTCCGTGGATGTATCACTGAACAAAACAGACAAAACCTATACCTTCATGGAACTTACGTTTTAGCCCTGCTCTGCTCAGTGCAGTAGCCACTAGCCATGTGTAGCTATTTAAATTTAAATTAGTTAGAAACAAAAAACTCAGCTCCTTAGTCTCTCTAGCCCTATAGCTAGGGCTACTATATTGGACCGCGCAGATATGGAATGTTTCTATTATCTCAAAGTCCTGTTGGACAGTGCTACTCTAGAAGGCAAGACAAATTCTCATTTATAGTGCCAGGCTGTGCAGAATGCTTTGATGAGCGGAGGGGCTGTCTTAGCCAGAGTGTCAAGAAAGCCTCCCTGAGGAGGCAGTGTGTGAGGAAAGAGCTCCCTGAAGTTAGGAAGTGTGTAGACATGGCCCATTCTCCGGGATGGGAGCCGCTTGCTGAGTTTGAGGAGCAGCCTGGCAGCCAGCTTGGCTGCAGTGAAAGGATTGAGGAAATGAAGTTGGTGAGTTGGGGGGAGGGAGGAGGATTCAGACTATCTACAGCCTTGTGAGGACTTAGGAGCTTATTCTTAGTGTGATGGGATGGGGGTGGCAGGGCCTGAGCTATATGGCAGTGGAGTGTTGAGAGGTGGTTGACTGTGGGTTATTGTTTGGAGAGAGCCAGTGGAGCTTGAAGTAGATGAGTTTAGGGTGCGAGAGAAAGCAATGAGTTAACAGGTACTCCAAACTTTTTGTCACCTTGCAGGGCGGGGAGGCTTATTCTTGTAATCCCAGCATTTTGGGAGGCTGATGCAGGAATACTGCTTGAGGCCAGAAGTTGGAGACCAGCCTGGGCAACATAGCTAGTGGAAGTGTATCATCATAAAGGTCTTTATCCCAACATCTTCACGTTAAAAAGGGGAGAGAGGAAGGGGTTAATCTTGCTGCCTCAAGGATGGCAGAGACGGAAGAAAGTCCACGTGTAAGTGGACCTTCAAAAGTTCAAACCACTGTTGTTCGAGGGTCGACTGTATATATGTTCTTATTTTCCCCTGTCTTACAACACTAGTAGAATATCATACACACTGTTCTGCCTCCTTTATTATTTAATATCTTCCTTACTGTATCTAGGACTTATTTCCATATTCGTGTATAGTATTCGTATAGAGTGCCTTCATTCTGTCAGCTTGTTGTTGTTTTTACTTTTTATTTTTTGAAATAATTACAGATTCAAGGAAGTTGTAAGAAATAGTACATCAAGCTTCTCCCAATGGGGATATCTTAGATAACTCTAGTCCAATATCAAAACCAGGAAATTGGCATCAGTACAATTCTGTTAACTAGACTACAGACCTTGTTCAGTTTTCAGCAGCTTTCATACCTGTCCCTCTGTGTGTGTGTGTGTGTGTGTGTGTGTCTGTGTCTATCTGTCTGTGTCTGTGTCTATGTACTTTGATCCCTTGTGTAGACTTATGAATCACAGTTGGGATATAGAACTGTTCCCTCTCCACAAAGGAACTCCATGTGCTTCCCCCTTATCCTCAGCCCTTCTAAACCCCTGACAACTATGAATCTGTTCTCTATCTCTAGTTTTGTTATTTGGAGAATGTTGTATAAATGAAATCACATAGTATGTTACCCTTTTTCCACTAAGCAAAATACCGTTGAGAATCACCCAAGTTGTTGCTGTATCAGTGCCTCATTTCTTTTTATCATTGTGTAGTATTTCATCCTCATTTGATATTTTTCCTTTTATCATTTATTTATTTCAGTAACACCTTTATTGAGATCTAATTCAAATATCATACAATTTGCCCATTTAAAGTGTACAATTCATTGATTTCTTAGTATATTCCGAGTTGTGCAGTCATTACCATAATCAATTTTTGAATATTTTCATCACCCCAAAAAGAAACCCCCAGACCCTTTAGCTCTCATTGCTTCAATTTTAACCCTGCACAATATTCCACCATATTGTTGTACTAGTATTTAGGGAACCAGTTCCCTATGGGTGGACATTCCACCAGTTTCCAATCTCTTCTTATTACAAATAGTACTGCAGCGAGTCACTTTGTACTTACATCACTTGGCCCACATGTGAGTGTCTCCATGGGTGCAGTTCACAGAAGTGGGGTTGCCATTCTCATAGAGATGCCAGGTGTCCCTCCAGGGACACTGACCAGCTTGTCCCAACCCCCCTCAACCCAGCAGTAGGGAGAGTTAGAGGCCAACCTTAAACCCTGAGTTCCATGGTAAAGAGGACCATGGGCTTTGGAGCCAGCTACGCCTGGGTTTGAAGCCTTGTTTAGGCCCCAGCTGTGTCCCTCTGTCCTCAGTACCTTCTTCTATGAATTGGGGATGACCTCTCCTCTCTAAGGGCTGGCTTGAGGACTGAGGGTGTTTGCGAATGTGATCAGCTTGTCAAACTTCGCTTTGGCTTTCTAGTAAATGCCCATTTCTTCCTCCTTCCCTCACAGCTTAGTCTAGTGGTTAAGAGGTAAGCTGGCGGGGGAGGGGGCAGGCAGATCTGGGGTGGAACTTAATAGACCTGGGTCAAGTCCCTTTAACTCTCTGGGCCTCAGTTTCCTTATCTGTAACAGGGTTGTTGTGGAGATTCAATAAAACAGAATGTAAAGTACCTAGCTGGATAAGCACTCAAATAATAGTGATCATAGTAGTCGATACTCCCTTCTCTCCTTTCCTCTCAGAATTTTGGTGGCTAAATCCCTAACCTACCTTTCTTGTGAACTCTTTGGTGGAAAAGCCTGGCTTACTGCCTGCTCCCCAAATGGCCCTGAGGTTCCTTTGGAGTTTTCTGATTCCAAGATTGAGTCTGAGTTCCTGGTGCCAACGCTGTGTTGGCTGAGGCTGTGGGAAAGGAGTGCAGACTCAGGCCTGGGGTGCGGGTCAGAGAGCACCAATTTCAGAAAACTAGAAGGACCCCCATGGGCCAAAAAAGATTCCAGTAGTCCACCCAGAGGTCCTGCTAATACTTCTTTGTTTTAATATCTGTATTTATAATAGAAGGAAAGGCTTGATTCTAGTTAGATGTTTGCAAAAATAAAGTTGTAATTTCTTTCCCATCAAATTTCATTCATTTCTTGAATTCTTTTGGGCTTTTAGGGGGTGGTGGGTATGTTCTGTGGACCCAGATTAAGAACCCTTCGTTTAGGGTTACTCTGAACTGTAGAAACCCTAGTGACTATTGTTGATTTCATTAAGTAATAGATTGATTTTTTAAAATACACTTACTTTAAAAATTATATTTTGAAGGTGTAACGTATTCAGATGGCTCTGAACACAAAGGGTACATGGTAAAAGGTCTCCAGTATCTGTCCCTCCCAAGATGACAGCATCACCAGTTTTTGTTTCCCAGCAGAGATGTTCTGTGCATATGCAAGCAGATACATTTATATTCTTTCTTTCTTGCACAGTATAATAGTGTGCTCTCCACGATGTTCTGCCCTCTGTTTCCATTAACAACATACCTTAGAAATTGTTTGACACCTGATTTATGTAGACCAGTGGGTACAATTTTATGAACTGCCATGTTTTGTTGTCATTTTAGGACAGTATATAATCACCTTAAAACAATTTTTCACTAACTTTAACTTTCCCTAAACTGAATAAACTCTTCAGGCCCTCAGTGTGTTCTCCATACTCGATGAAAAGCAGGCTCCATCTGGTAAAGAAGGCATCTTAGGAACTTTTATTCTTCACTAATTAATCTCACTAGCAAATTATTTTGGTTAATAAGAACAGGAGTTTCTTCTTGAACTATCATGTTTCTGATTTTGTTTTTCTGTTTCTTTTTTTCCTTTCTGAAAAAAGGGTTTTATGTGTTCGGATCTCTGTGCAACCAATATCCACACTAACTATTTGGATTCCTGTTTCAAGAACAGCTGACAGGAGAAGAGAAGAATTGGACAGGGAGAGAGAATTCTGACGCCAACATGCAGCGAAGTATCATGTAAGGGCCCTGCCATACCCTTCAGTCTTAAATTCCCCAAGTTCTCTGCTTCCTTCTCTAAATCTGTGCCCTAAAAAAAAAAAGAAAAGAAAAGAAAACTCAAGTTAGACTTCAAGTTGGAATTTCCAGGAGTTGAGTAGTATGGAAAATGGAGAGTGGAATATGGAAGACATTAGTGTATTGAACATAACTTTTTAATTGCAAAGGACAGAAACCCTAACCCAATGGTTCTCAATCAGCAGCAAATTTGCTCAGCATCAAGCAATGTCTCGAGACATTTTTTGTTGTCACAATTTAGGAAAAGGGAGGTTTGCCATTGGCATCTAGTGGATGAAGGCCAGACATGCTGCTAAACATCCTTCAGGGCTCAAGACAGCCCCCCACAACAAAGAATGATTCAGCTTAAAGAATCAGTAGGGTCTAGGCTGAGAAACCTCATGCTAACACCAGCTGGCTTCAGGGAAAAAAAGAAAGGGAATTACTTGGCTTATGTAGTTGAAACCTTCTAGAGTAAATGGCCTCAGGCTTGTTTGGATCCAGTTGCCAGAACTTTGTCACTGGGAATCTGATTCTCTCCATTGTTCAGCTCTGCTTGCTTCAGTGTTTTTGTGTCTCAGGGGAACTCTCTCTGGGTTATCAATCCCAGTGGAAAGAGGGTGTCTCCCTCCCAGCTGTCTCAATATCTAAAGTCAAGTTTCACTGGTCCAGCTTGGGTCACATATCTCTCCTGAACCAGCCACTGCAGCCACAGGGATGTAGAGCTCTGATTGGCCAGCCTGGGTCGTATGTCCACTCCTGGTTGTGGGTAAAAGGGCAGGCCCACTCATCTCTTGTGTATTGAGAGAAAGCGGGGTAAAAGGCATCCCAGGAGGAAAGTTGGGGGCTGTTACCAGAGCAAGAGAATTGGGGAATGGATGGTAGACAGACCTAGACCTGGACATTCACCACAGAAACTTGGGAAATAGTAACTTATGCCAATCCTGCGTTACATTTTTCTCATATCATGAGAAATCTGGGGATGGTCTATCTAGGGCTGATAACACCTTAGATTGCTTTCTGTCTGCTTGCTTTGCTTTATTTTCTTTTTCTGTTTTTTTAAAGATTAAGTAAACTTTCATTTTAGAATAATTTTTTTTTTTTTTTTAATGAGACAGAGTCTCACTCTGTTGCCTGGGCTAGAGTGCAGTGGTGTCAGCCTAGTTCACAGGAACCTCAAACTCCTGGGCTCAAGCAATCCTCCTGCCTCAGCCTCCCGAGTAGCTGGGACTACAGGCATGCGCCACCATGCCTGGCTCATTTTTTCTATATATTTTTAGCTGCCCAGCTAATTTCTTTCTATTTTTAGTAGAGATGGGGTCTCACTCTTGCTCAGGCTAGTCTCGAACTCCTGAGCTCAAAGGATCCACCCGCCTCGGCCTCCCAGAGTGCTAGGATTATAGGGGTAAGCCACCGCGCCCGGCCTGGAATAATTTTTGATATACAGAAAAGTTGTAAAGATGGTACAGAGTTCCTGTATACTCCTCACCCAGTTTCCATTGTTGACATCGTACATTACTATGGTCCATTTCTAACAACTAAGGAACCAACATCAGTATAGTACCATTCATTAAACTCTAGGCTTTATTGTTCAGATTTGACCAGTTTTTTTGTTTGTTTGTTTTTAATTAATGTCTTTTTCTGTTCCAGGATCAGATTCAGGGTACCATGTTGCATTTAGTTGTCACATCTCAGTCTCCTCTGGGTGACATTTTCTCAGACTTCCCTTGTTTTTTATGATCTTGTCAGTCTTGAGGAGTACTGACCCGGTACCCCGTAGAATATCCCCCGATTTCAGTGTGAGCAGTATTATCATAATCAGGGCAGAGTCATGGGCTTTTGGAAAGATACCACTGAAAGATACTGCCTTGTGTCAGGGGTGCATAACATCCCTGTGACGTCACGCACAGCTCACCTTCATCACTTGGTTAGGGGAGTGTTAGCCAGGCCTCTTTACCGTGAAGTTCCTTTTTTTCCCGCTCAGTACTTTCTCCTTTGGAATCAAGCTCCTCAGTCTAGGTGAACTCAAGTCAATTGGAAGGTACCTTGCTTTATTTATATTTTTCAGAGCACTTTGCACCTCCTGAAATTTTATATTTAGTTATTTGCTTAATATTTGCCTCCTCCCCTTGAGGGTTAGCTTCTTGAGGTCAGGGACTTTATGTGTCTGGGTCACTGCCAAATCCCTCAGGCCCAGGAAAGGCCCTGTGCATAATAAGTGCTCAGTTAATATTTGTTGGATGAAAATTAGGGTGTGTTGTATCTCTCAGATGAGTCAGGTCAGAAAAACAAGTAGAGTGTTACCTCCTCTGTCTGAGCCTCAGTTTCCTTGTCAGTCAAAGGGGTTGTCTGAAATCTTATGTGCTGGGATGGGAAAGGGTGTTGGAAGCTGTAGGATGCGGCATGGATAGACAGGGTATTGGTGCTGTTATCATTCCCTTTTTTCTCCTCTTATGCTCCTCTAGGTCATTTTTCCACCCCAAGAAAGAGGGTAAAGCGAAGAAGCCTGAGAAGGAGGCATCCAACAGCAGCAGAGAAACGGAGCCCCCTCCAAAGTATGCAGTGGGGCCGGGATGTGGTGAATTTTTTCCTTTAGCAGTCAGAATCCTCTTGGTTGCAAGTATTAAAAACTTCATTCAAAATGTCTCGAGCCCCAAAAGAAATTTTGTGTTAGGCTGTGTCTTTGTCCCTCGCCAGACTGGGAGGTCCTCAGAGCCAGTGTCAGGAAAGTAGTTGAGCTGCTCTAACAGTAAACAAAGTCACAGTGACTTAGTTAAAATAAAGGTTGCCATTTTCTCACTTGTAAGACTCTGAGTGGTTCAGGCCATTTAGAGCAGGTAGGTGACTCTGTACCACTAGGTTGTCCCAGGTCCAGAGTCCCTCATCTTCATCGCCAAAGTGAGTCTGAGGTCCAGGGATAAGAGGACATGGACACTAGTAGTCAGGAGCAAGTTGCATGTGTCCATCATGCCACACGCTATTGCTCAGAACTCATCACATGGCCATGCATAGCTGCGGGGGAGGCTGGCAAGCATAGTCTGTAGCTGGGTGACCATGTACCTTGCCAAAACTCAGGAGCTTGTATGACTAAAAGAAAGAAAGTCTCCAGATGGATGTTGGAGGCCAGTCTCTGCCGTAGGCAGGGACTCCATTTGCTCCTCAGCATCACCCGTCACAGGGTGAGCATTCAGGGGGCCTCTGGAGATGTGATAGAGTGATAGACGGATGAATTGCTGGACGGTAGAGTATTTGCCAAGAAGGCATCTAGAAAATATTCATTGAATGCATTGAAAGGAAAGGAAGGGAAGGAAACATAGTGAAGATGCTGGAGTGTTTGGGGCAGTGCCCCACTCTGTCTGCTGTGATACCCGCCCACCCCGCCTTTCCTGCTGTCCAGGATGGCGCTGAAGGAGTGGAATGGAGTGGTGTCCGATAATGATTCCCCAGTGAAGAGGCCGGGGAGGAAGGCGGCCCGGGTCTTGGGCAGCGAAGGGGAGGAGGACGACGAAGCCCTGACTCCCCCCAAAGGAAAGGTAGGTCCCCATTAGCCTGCCCACTTTTACCAGAAGAAACCGTAATTCCCATTAGCCTTTGGAACTGAGTGCAGCAGCTGCTCAGGAGAATTATGGAGACGTTTCCCAGGAGGTGGATGAGTTTAGGGGCTGTGCCCAGGGGACTGACGACCTGGTCCTAACTCTGCCCCTGCCCTGCCTGGAACCTTGAGCTGTCCTTTGACTTCCCTCTGCCTTGGTTGCATTGCCTGTAACACGCATCTCCTGGTAACACCTTCCTCATGGGGTGGCTGGGAGAATGAAATGAGTCAATTCACATACAGATCCGAGAATAGTGCCTGATTTGAAATAAGAGCTCAGACGTATATGCAGTCTCTCCTGTGGCCAGAGGGCTTTTCATCCTCTCCAAATATGCTGGATCATTTCCTTCCCCTGTTTAAAAGTCATTTAATGCTTGTTCACTGCTCTGTGGGTAACATCCAAAGTGCAGCACTTCTCAGTCTGTCACTGGTGAGGTCCTGTCACTCCCTGCAGGAAGCTCTGATTGATGTGACCGTCTTAGGCCAAGCCAGTCCTTGCACAGGCATACCAGACCCCTCATGATCTGCCTGTCTTCCCCTGCCCGACAATCTTCGACCTCATCGACACGTCTTCTTCTGTTCACTGCATCTATCCCACTTCTCATGCTCGCCAGGTGGGCTCCACCTCTGGGTCACCTGCTCTTTTCCCTGCCTAAAGCTCCTTTTCCAAGATACACATGTGGCTCGATCCCTCACTTTCTTTCAGACTTTGCTCAAATATCACCTTCTTGGTGAAACTTTCCTGATACCTGCTAGTTTCCCACTTTGCTGCTGTAACAATTTACCACAAACGTAATGGTTTAAAACAATGTAAGTTTATTATCTTATAGTTCTGGGGGTCAAGAGTCTGAAATGGGTGTCACAGGACTAAAATCAAGGCGTCAGCAGGGCCGCATTCCTTTCTGGCAGCTCCAGAGGAGAATCAATTCCCTTCCCTTTTCCAGCTTCTAGAGGCCTGCTTTTCTCCATTTTCAACGCTAGCAGCATTGCCTCCTTCTGTGCCTTTCTTTGGTGGTTGCATCTCAATCTGACTCTCTTCTTCTGCCTTCCTCTTCCACTTTTAAGGACCCTGTGACTACCTTGGGCCCACCTGGATAACCCAGGCTGATCACCCTATCTTGAGGTCAGCTGATTAACAGCCTTGATTGCCATTTGCTAATTCCAAGGATTAGGACATGGTTGCCTTTAGGAGCTTGGACTTTGCCTTGGGACTGCTAGGAAGCTATGGAAAGGTTTTGAGTAAACAAGAGCTAGAGGTAGTTTGGTCCTGTTTGAAATATCCCTGTGAGACTTGTATTCATCAAGGTCTCAATGGACAGAAACCACACCAGTGATTTAAACAGGGAATTCAATGTAAAGAATTGTCAACTAAGCATGCAGTTGTTAACTAGGTAACTGAAGGGATAAAAAGAGAACTTGAGGCATCATGGAGGCAGCGACTGCAGGATGCCACTACCACCCCTGTGGCTGTGGAACTGAAACTCAGACTCTGTGGCAGGAATGCTGGCAGGTGGCTGCTGGGGTCTCTGAGCTTGGAGGAGGTGCCCTGAGGGCCTGGGACTCGGATCTTTGAGGAAGGGGGCCCTGGGCAGGAGGTGCTGGTGTCTGATGGGGCATCACATAGCAGGCTCTGGAAGTGTTGGAAAAATTTTTAGTTCAATCCAGCAGCTACCCCAGGAAACCCTGCTGTGCCTTCAGTCATGCAGTCCCCTCTAGTGCCCCCATGTTTGCACTGTCTGACACAGCCGGCGGACAGAGCAAGAAAGAGGTTTGCAGAGTCCTGGTCCTGTCATCACAAGGGAGATTGTAGAGCAATGGGCTTGGAGCTGAGAAGTAGTCACTTAATAACCTGGCACGGGGCCAATTATAAAATCAGTAGTTGAAACCGAGACATAGTAACAGTGGCTTAGGCAAGAAATTTATTTTCCTCTCTAATGAGCACACAAAATCCGGGATCCATGTGGCAGTCTCAGAGTCAGAGGCCCAGGCCTCTTCTGTGCTGTTGGTTGTCATCCCTAGTTGCCCTTGTCCAAGTGAATATCCATATTCAGCTAGCAGGAAGAGGCACTCAACTTTAAGTGGATATTATTTGAACCAAGAGACAGCTACATCATTCCCCCTTACATTACCACTAGCTGCAAGGGAGGCTCGGAAATGTAGTCTTTAGGCCCATGACCATACCTAGCTGCAAGGGAAGCTGGGAAGTATAGTCTTTACTTGAGATATGCTTAGCCAACAATCAAAAATTCTGTTACTTTAGAAAGCAGAATTGTTATTGGAGTCTATGATGGGAGAATCTGGGACCATTATACTATACTGGAGGGTGGAGTGATTGCCCAGGTGAGAGAAGACAAGGCCTGAGTTGAGGCTGGAATCATGGGGCCAGAAAGGAGGGTAGGCATAGAGAGAGGTTTGGGAAATGTAGTCCTTCCTTTCCCCACCTCTCTAGAATTGCTCTTTTTTCTTCCAGAAACCTGCCCCAGACTGCCTGAAAGTCTCCGCTCCTAGTCCTGCCACATCTCCTGAGAACAGCTCTTCCCTCTCTGACACCTCTCCCATGGGCATCTCCCCACCGGGGATCCTAAAGCGCCGCACAGGTAAGGACACACAGGCT
The DNA here is from genome assembly GCA_963574435.1 of Cheirogaleus major. Lineage (NCBI taxonomy): Eukaryota > Metazoa > Chordata > Mammalia > Primates > Cheirogaleidae > Cheirogaleus > Cheirogaleus major. Next base: position 49,274 of record CAUYPO010036426.1, on the reverse strand, counting down.
CCTGCCCTTTCAGCTGCCTGTCTTTCTCCCCACTTCGATTTCTGGTCCAGGTGGACATCCTTATAACAACTCTGATCTTGGTGTTGTGGATAAGAGCACAGCTCTGCCATCCATCTGCTGTGTGTGTGATCTTGGGTAAATGACTTACAGTCTCTGAGCTTAGGCTGCTTTATCTATAAAACAAAGATGATAATCACAGTACCTACCACGCAGAAATGTCAGAAGAGTTAAAAGTTAACACTTGTAAGATGCTCAGAACTGGGCGCAGCCCACAGTTGTTATGTGCAGTGGTGGAGGCCGCACAGCTCATAGTGGGAACACAAGGACGGGGCCTTGGCTCAAAGGAGACTTCTAGAAGAGAGATTAACCAACCTGAGCCCTGAAGGACAAAGAAAAGGCAGCAGGGAGAGAAGAAGGGAATAGTCCTAGGCAGGGAGACAATACATGTTGAGAAGGCCCTTGAGGACCGCGAATGGTTTGGTGCGCTGGCACAGAGAGCGCAGGGTTGGGGATGATGAGCCATGATGTGAGAAGGTTCTGGAAAAACAGCATCTTTGTCTCAAGGGGAATTGGGAAGGTTTGGAACTGGGGAAGGATGGGGCAGAGACCCACATGTAATGCAGGGTGGTGTGAGTGGCACAACTGTCGTGGCCTGCTGAGCCTTGAAAGATGGCCACTGTGACGGGCTGAATCTTCACTGTCATATCATTTTAATTAAATCTACATTCAAAAGCTGGTACTTGATTCAGTTAGTGAAGACTTTCTGGTATTTTTGGAACAATTTGGGCTACCTAAACACAGATCAAGTATTTCTGATGAAAATTTTGTGTCCGAATTGAGATATGCAGTGAGTTCATCAGATTTTGGAGACTTAGCATAGAAAAAGAATGTTAGCAATATTGAAAGCATGTTGAAACCATACTGTTTTAGATATATTGAGTTAAGTAAAATATATTACTGAAACTAAGCTCACTTGGGTTTCTTTTTCTCTTTTCATTAATGTGGCTTCTAGAAAGTTTAAGATTACATGGCTTGCCAGATCTTTCCATGAGATGGTGTTGGTAACGCAGGGTGCTCTGGGAGCTCAGAAGTCAGCCAGCCCAGAGGAGGTGACGTCTGAGCCGAGTCTTACAGGATGACTTAGGGTGGGCTGTGTTGAGAAAGGGCAGGTGGAAGAAGGTGTTTCAGACAAGGACAGCACGTGCAAAGGCCATGAGATGGGAACAGCATGGCATGTTTGGGGACTCACCCTTCAGTGTTTCTGGAGAATCACATGTGCTTTGGGGAGCAGGGAGGGTTTGAGGATAGTGCGTGGTGAGAGATGAACTAGAGAGGAGAGTGGGGGGCTGGATCCCAAAGGGCCTTGCACAGCCGGCTGACGAGCCCGGGCTTCGTCCTGGGGGTGCTGGGGGACCGTGGTGTAGGGCTGTGAGCCGGGTGTGACAGGGTCAGGCCTGCATGAAGAGGATCGTGATGAAGTAACAGTGTGGCTCAGGTCGTGCTGGGAGCTCAGGGCAGACACTAAGGTCAGCCCTGAGGGCGTGTCGGAATTCTTCTCAGAGGCAGTGACATTGAGCTGTGTCCTAAAGGGCTGCTGAACAGCATGTGCAGGGCCTGGAGGAGTAACACAGATTGGTGTGTTTGGGAACGCCGCCCATTTAGCTTGGTGACACTATAAAAGAAAGTGGATTGTGTGGCATGGAAAAGTTAGAAGGTCAGATGGAGAAAGATTAGGTAAGATGACGATAGATATCAAAAGATCTTAACCTGGATAAAGTGAAGAATATGGAGTCATGGAAGGGTTTTGAGCAGGGATGGACAGTGTCAGTCGTGGCCTCTGGGGCCATGTAAAGCCACTGGGGGCCGGAAGACCAGGGAGGAGGTGGTGCAGTGGCCTAGATGAGAGGTAATAGTGAAAATGCTCGTAACTGCCTTTCAGTGAGCTCCTCACCATGGGTTAGCATCTCTGTTTGGAATCCTTTACAAGCAAGCTCTGAAGCTCTGAAACAGGGATTCAGGTGCAAGTTGTTCCCTTGGGAGATGCAGGGAACAGACAGTGATTCAGGGCAGGGAGGCAGCCAACACAGGATGTGTTATTAGGTCGGCCACCTCAGTGGGGTGCCATAGAGAGCAGCGTGAATGTGTGTCTTGGAGTTACCCCGAGGTGCAAGGCAACTGGGTGTTGATACCTACTCCCATGGGTCACTGGGGAGGGCCACTTCCAGGGCCAGTTCATTCCCTGCCGCTCCCAGACTTCTGAGGTTCTGGAACCCACGGTGGTAAGATCCTAGGGATGCGAGGGGACACTGAGAGCACCTTCCAGAGCTGGTTCTGTGCCTAGCATGTTACATCATCATTTACATGTTGGGATTATTCCCATTCTGCAGACGTGGGCAGGCGGAGCACAGAGAAATTAAGAAACCTGCTCGAGGTCACACAGCCAGGAAGCAGCAGGGCTTGAAGGATGAGGCCTGTGCTGGAGCAGTGGCCGTGGGTAGGCAGAGAAGGGGACGGGGCTCAGAGTCTCTGTAGGGCGCCATCGGTGGGTCTGAGCTCAGTGGGGCGGAAGCAGACAGGCCATGAGGTCAACCACACCCAGCCCTTTTCTTTCCTAGCTCGGAAGCAGCTCCCAAAATGGACAATTCGGGACGTCCTGGAAGAGCAGAGTGAGGACAAGGACCGAGAAGCCAAGAGGAGGAAGGAGGAGCAAGGTGAGGCACCAGCAGGTAAGAATTGCGTTTGTGTACGCTGAGGGGACCGGGGAGGGCAAGGGCCTGAGGGTCCAGGATGTTTGGACCCCACTGATTCATGCTGCGTGTCAGCACCCACGACAGACGTGTCAGTCGGAATTCCATGGACCAACGCAGGCACTTTTGTCGTGAAAGCATTTTGGAATACATTTGTTTAGTACATTTGTTTTGCCATCTTAATTCAGCATTACTTCATACCCAGTTTCTAATCCTTAGCTTCCATTTTTATATTTATTTAATGGAAAATATTTTTCCTCTAAATGACTTCTTTTCCTTTTTCTTCTATTTTGCCATAAAGCAGAGGTTCCCAAACTTTCTTGGGTCACAGCACCCTTCGTGTCTTAGTAATTTTTTCATAGCACCCCTAGGCCCATACCTTAACCGTTCCTTTTATTAAGTAGTTATGTCCAAACAACTATTAGACAATACATATACATTGAAAGAAAAAATAATATTTGTATTTTGTTCTTAAGCAACCGCTTACTTACTCATGGGATGTGCACTAGGTACTGGGAAACATCTGAAGCCATGGAATCCAGTTGAAACTGCCACCCTCATTCCCTGTTCCACGCTGATTTTTGTGCAGTGCTTGATTTTTATAAAAGCAACCAGTGAATACCCAGCTTTGCAGAGATACGTCATTGCAGGGAATGTGATCTAATACTGAAAACTAACTCAAGCTAGTAGTTCACGCAGCGTCCAACAGATGTCGCTAGGTTTCCTCTGAAAATGTAAAATACCCTGCAGTGCCCCTGTGAGTTGCCTGCATTTTGGTGACTGTGGGAAACAGCCATAAAGATCTGATCCATTGATCGTTTGGGGCCTCGATGAGAGTATATCAATCGCAGCCTTTGTCACTGTCAGGTTTTTTGTTTGTTTAACAAAAAGTCCTCACTAGGCTCAGTTTTCCCAGGGCAGATTTGAATTTGGTCAAAATTTGATTTCCTGTTGGCAACTTTTTAGTCAGTCATTGTAAATTGTGCAGTTTTAACTATTGTCATTTGGGGGTGGGGGCAGTGAGGGAGTGGCCTCTTTCTACTAACGCAAATTTTCCCTAGTTTTTGCAGTTTTTGTTACCTTAGAGGTATGTTTTTTTTTCCAGTCTTTAAAAATTTTATTTTTATCTGTAACAAGCTATCTTATGCATTTTGAACACTTTCAAATTCTATTATGGTGAAGTGAATAATTCTAAAAGAATAGTTTATAAGGAAAAACTGACTGTATTTATTTGTCAGCCTCACAGGCAAACACGGGGTTTGGATCCCCTCAGAGCGCCCCTCCTGGCACAGAGTTGAGCAGGAGCAGGGTCTTGTGCCTCTTGTCACTTTGCAGATATACTTGATTGGTACCAGAAAGAGCAAATTGGGCCAGAATGTCTCTGGAGTCGAAATGTCCTTGGCGGTCACAATGATTTTTCGCCATCTCACTTTTCTGTCTGTCATCAGAATCAGAGACCCCAAAAGAAAGCCTAATAAAGGCTGAAGTGGCAACAAAGAAAGAAGAAGAAGAAGGGGACCAGCCCACAACACTTCCCAATTCTGTAGAGACCTCCAGTGAGTTTCTGATCTTCTCTCTGCCCCCACCCCAATCTCCCTGATTTTGAGGTCAGATATCTTGTGTGTGTGTGTGTGTGTGTGTGTGTGTGTGGAGATAGGGTCTCACTATGTTGCCCAGGCTCCTGCCCTAACTCAGTCCTCCTACCTCAGCCTCCTAAAGTGCTGGGATTCCAGGCATGAGCCACTGTGCCCATCCAGGTCAGATATCTTTGGAGGACAGTTAATTTAAAGAAGGCTTAAATTCTCAAATGTATTGTTCAAATGCGGAATCTAGGAGAATCGTAAGTTTTATTATTGTTATTGGTTTTTAAAATTATTTTCCCTCATGCATGTGGGAAAAGAGGAAAGAGCCAATCATTCTCCAACAAATATTCGTAGCTTTCAGAAATCATATTAAATGTTATTGATTGAGCAATAATTTATTAACTAAGCTGAGATATGGGATTATTAATAACTAAGTTATTAAGCACAAATTTATTAAGCAAGCTGAGTTTCGGTGTCTTAGAGGTTGAGCTGTTCTCACAGCCCGTTAGAATGACCCCTTCACTCCAGGTGTCCTTGAAACTCCTCTGCTGGAAACAGTACTTGCAGGGACAATTTTAGGTACGTAGAGTTGCATCTGATTTTCTGCATCTGCAGAAACGGGAATATTTTCTTCTAATTATGGTGAGATTTCTTTTTGCCACTATTCTCCACTAAGTCTCCAATTTCAGGCGAAATGCTGAAATTTCATTACTTTGCACTGAGTAGTGAACATCAGGCCTGAGATCTCAGCTCAAAACTTATGCTACAGAAAGGAAAAGGACAGAATTGATTGTATTTTCCATCTGCAGGATCAGAATGACTGTGGGGTTAAAAAAAAAGTCTTGAGGTCGAAACAGTTTGCATCACCATCTCACCTCTCTCACTTTAGAAGCAGAGAAGCCGAAGGAAAGCAGTTCAGAGCCCGAGGTGGCTGTGAAGCAGGAAGCACAGGAGGAGGAGACTAAGCCTCCCCCCAGACCCCCGAAGACGCTCAGTAGCTTCTTCAGTGAGTTTCTCTTCCTCACCTCATCTCTCGGAGGTTGCGCAGGCAGGAGGTGGGTGAGCTACACATCCCTTCTGGCTTTCCTGCTGGTTGGCAAGTGTACCTCCTCTCTCCTGGCTTATCGCGTGTCTCCCCAAGTGTTAGGGCAGTGCTGGGTGGAGAACGGCTGGAAAGGTGGGTGCTATCAGAAGGAGAAAAGACCCACCATTTCCTGGTTTATTCCCAGCACCCCGGAAGCCAACAGTCAAAAAAGAAGTGAAAGAAGAGGGGCCAGGTGCTCAAGGGAAGGAGGACAGCAAGGGGTGAGTCAACATCTGGGTCTGGAAAATGTCTTCTGGGCATGTTCCCTTCCCTGCATTCCCAGCTCAGCCTTCCTCCTCTTTCAGGGCTTGGCAAATCATTTTCTGAAAAGGGCCAGATAGGAAATATCTTTGGCTTCATAGGCCACATTTGCCCCTGTTGCACAGCCACCCTTAGCTCCTAGACCATGCAAAAATAGTCCAGGAGCGAATTTGCCGACCCATCACCCCAGCCACTTTCCTGACCACCGGCCTCCAGTCTTTCATCCTCAATCTGACCCCCAGAGAGCCTGGGGGATCTTTCTGACACCCCACAGATGACCCTGCTCCTCTGATGGCTCCCCAATGCCCCCAAGACAAAATCTAAGCCCCTTTGGCACTGGCCCCTGCCCACCTCTCTGGCCTCATTTCTTACCAGATTATTCCCGTCGCACTGAACTTGCCAGATTCAGAGCGTGAAATCCGGCAGGCGCGTCTGCTCTGCCTTAAACTTTACTGAACACCTCTCTGGCCCAGCCCTGGGCGGCCCATGCAGTGAACCATATAGAGCTGCCCTGCCTTGGCCCTCATGCTGCGCACAGTATACTGGGGTTGTGGCACACTGAATAGGTTGTTAAACAATTAATCGTCTCACTGTAATTGTGTTAATTCTTTGAAGAGATGTCTGGGCCGATTCCCATCACACCTGATAGATACATAGGAGACTTTGCTGAAGATTGGTTGAATGAATGACTGGATGGATGGGTGGATAGATAAATATCATATAAAGTAATGGTATCAGACCCCATCTCTGCCTTGCTCAAACCCATCTGTGATCCTAGCACCCCAGATGAACACTGGGCTCCTCGGGGCCCTGTGCATTAGCCCTGCCCACCGCACATCACAGCTTCCTGCCATCACCAGCCTCCTCCTTGCTCCATCAGCACCGTTTCCTGTCATACCTCCTTGCTTCTGAGTGTGCTGGCCCCTGCCTAGAACACTGTCCCCAGCCCACACTGCCCAACATATTCCCTCAGGCCCCTGCTCATGTTGTACCCACCTGCTTGGGGAAGCCTGGTGCCTCTTCCTCCATCACAGCTGATGTGTGTCCCCAGCACTTGGAGTCACACTTTCTTCCATGTCCTATCACATGTTAAAGTGCCTCCTCAACCAGACTGCCAGCTCCTTCCCACAGAGTCAGGACTGGGCTGAGTCCTCTTGCCTAGCTCCTGGCACTGGGGCCGGCCCGTAGGAAGTGCAGGCAATGTATGGTGAGCAAACGGATTTAATTGAGTACATTTAGACTTTTTTCTCATTAGTCAATCATGGACTTTATTCATTTACTCAATAAATATTTATTGAGGATTCAGTGTGTCAAGCAGTGGTTTTAAGTGCTGGAGATCTAGCAGAGAGCAAATCAGACAAAAATCATGCTTTATCAAGCTTGTTTTCTAATGGGGGAGACAGGGTATAAAGAATAAATGAGCAAAGTCTGTCACGTGTCATATGGTGATAAGTGTAGTAGTGGAGAGTAGAACAGGAACGGGGAGGGGAGAGGTTGCAGATTTCAATAAGGAGGTCAGAGAAGACCTCACTGGGAAGGGGCAAAGTTTGAGTAAAAGACTTGAAAGAGATGAGGAAATGAACCATGGGGGAAGAATGTTCCAGGCTGAGGGAATAGCAAGTGCAAAGGCCCTGAGGCGAGAGCACGCCTGTGGTAATCGAAGGGGGAAGTAGTAGATGAAGTCAGAGGTGCCAGGGCCAGCCTGTGGCAGGACCTTGTAAGCCTTTGTCAAGACTTTGGTTCTTAAGTCTGATTTGAGAGGGGTTGTGAAAAGTCGGTAGTATAATCCAATTTGTACTTTAATGAGATCTCTCTGGCTGCAGTGGTGAGAATAGAGACTAAACAATGTCGAGAGTGGAAGCAGAGAAACCAGAGAAGAGTTTATTGTGATAATCTAGGCAAGAGGTGGTAGAGGTAGTAAGTGCCGGATTTTGGATCCTATCTTAGCAGGTGGGATTTGCAGCGGATGGACAAGGAATGTGAACTAAAGAGAGGAGTCAGGGCTGTCACCAAGTGTTTGGGCCTGAGCACTGAAGAGGACGGGGTTGCCATTGACTGGGGCAGGGAAGACGGGGCGGGAAGAGCAGATTTAGGGCAGAAGTTTTGCCCGTTATTAAGCTGGAGACATCTGTCAGACATCCACGTGGAGACATGAAGGGTGCAGTTGGATGCAAGTCTGGATTTCCTCGTAGAGGTTGAAGCTGGAGATGAAGAGTTGAGAATCATTGACATACAGATAGAATTTAGAGTTGAGACTGGAGGTGATCAGCAGGGGAGTTACAGTAAATAAGGAAGAGAAGAGGCCCAACATCTGAGCCCCGAGGCCAGCCAACTTTAAGAATAGTAGGAAATTAACAGAAAAGGCGAAAAGTGGGGTTAGGCACAATTTCTGCTGTTTTGCAGAAGACACTGGATTAAAAAGTATAATGCAGTGGTTCAAAAATCTCTGATTTTATTTTATGCCTCCAAAAATGGATCATATAAGCACAAAAAAACTTTCAGCTTTAAAATTCTATGATTAAAGTTTAATTATCCTGGCTGGGTGTGGTGGTTCACGCCTGTAATCCTAGCACTCTGGGAGGTCAAGGTGGGTGGATCGTTTGAGCTCAGGAGTTCGAGACCAGCCTGAACAAGAGCGAGACCCCATATCTACTAAAAATATAGAAAGAAATTAGCTGGACAACTAAAAAATATATATATATATATATAATTATCCGGGCATCGTGGCGCATGCCTGTAGTCCCAGCTACATAGGAGGCTGAGGCAGAAAGATCGCTTGAGCCCAGGAGTTTGAGGTTGCTGTGAGCTAGGCTGACACCATGACACTCTAGCCTGAGCAACAGAGTGAGACTCTGTGTCAAAAAAAAAAAAAAAAAAGTTTAATTATCCTAATAAAAACGTTTGGGGGATTCTAAACATCAATTTTGCACCCCAAGTTGAGACCTTATTAATGAGGTTATTAATGAGACCTTATTAATGAGGTTAAATGGTACGTTAACTTTATCTCTACAGTAATCTTATGGAGGCAGCGGATATTTTAGCCATTTTAATACCTAAAATTATCTATTTGTTTATGTGGCTTATTGGTTTGTTTTCTTTTTTCTGACTCTTCTGCTGGAACGTCTGCTTCGCATTAGCAAACTTTGTTTTCATTCATGTCTGTGCCCTTGTGCCCCGAACAGTGCTTGGCACATACATCATAGTGGGAGGACTGACTCCTCCCTGGCCCAGGGATCTACCCAGTTATCTCCCTTTTGCTCCACAGACCCCTGGACCCAACCAGCTACAATCCTGCCAAGAACAACTACCATCCCATCGAAGATGCCTGCTGGAAACCAGGCCAGAAGTGAGACTTCTCCCTCCCCAACCTGCCTGCTCCAGCCTCTGTTACTGTGAGGGGCTTTCAGCTGGAGCCTTGGTTGGAGGAAACGGTCATGCCTGTCCCTCCTGTGTTTTGGGAACACAGCAGCTTTGAAAGGGACAGAGAGCCCTGGGCAGTGAGCAGGGTTGCTCTGGTGCATTTGGGTGTTGGCAGGGCTGTCCCCAGGGAGGTGTGGGGAAGCAGCATTGACAGAGGACAATGTAGGCTGTACACATGGCACTTGCGTCTCTTTTTCTTCCCCAGGGTCCCTTATCTGGCCGTGGCCCGGACATTTGAGAAGATTGAGGAGGTTTCTGCTCGGTAATTAATCGGGCCCGTCTGGGTGGGAGCTCTCCTCTCTGTCGTTTGCATGGCAGTCGCTGCTGCCTCCTACTGCCTGACCCTTCCAACCTGGCCTTTCCCCACACTCAGGCACAATGTCATGGACCACAGAGGTCACAAGAGTGGCTGCAAGTCCTCTTGACTTTCTGCCTCATTCTCTTAGTCAAAGCAAGACACGAGGTTGAGCCCAGATCCATGGGGTAGGGAAACAGGCTCCTCAGGATAGCTGGGCCTGCAGAAAGTGTGTGATCATTTTAAATCAACCTTAAGTCATTGAGGATGACTGCAGTCTTATTGCCATGTCTCCATGTTAGTGAAAGGAAGTTGGGTCCTGGTTACAGAGATGACCCCTTCTCGCCTGCAGAGGTCCCCCCCAGAGACCCCCACTCCCAGTGATGCCCGCCCCTGATGCTTTTCAGCACACAGCACCACTAGTCCACACGCAGCTCCCTTCTCTGTCCCCAGTCCTGTGCCCGTGGCTCTGGGTCACATGCCTGGGATAGTCTTGAGCCCTTCCCTCTTCTCTTTACCTGGTTCCTTTTAGTGTCCTCCCCACCCACTCTCCCACAAACATCACATTTTGGCCATGAAGGACCAGGTGGTCACACCCTTGTCCCCTCCTCCAGGCTCCGGATGGTGGAGACACTGAGCAACTTGTTGCGCTCCGTGGTGGCCCTGTCACCCCTAGACCTCCTCCCTGTCCTCTACCTCAGCCTCAACAGCCTTGGGCCACCCCAGCAGGGCCTGGAGCTTGGTGTTGGTGACAGCGTCCTTCTCAAGGCAGTGGCCCAGGCCACAGGTGAGGGGGCTGTGGTGGAGGACGAGTGGGAGGGGAGCTGAGCAGGAGAAAGCTGAGATGTCGGGAGGACCTGGGAGACGGCGGAGAGAGAGCCGAAGGTGGAGTGAGGAAGAGGAAGAGGCCAGGAGGGAAGAGAACCTGATGGGAACAGATTTGCATGGGGTGTTGGGGAGAGCACACGGGGCAGCGATTCAGGTGAGGGAGGACCAGGCGGCCTGTGTTGGGACAGGGCCATGGGGAGGAGAGAGATGCTGAAGGCAAAGACAGTAGGACTTGGGGGCTGGGATGAGGGTTGGGGCTTAGGGAGGTGGCAGAGGTCCTAAGGACTCTAAAGGACTATAGCTAGAGGGGCTGAGGGGAAGGAGCGGGGCTAAACGGGCAGGGGCCTGCAGGGGCCGAGCTGCCTGAGCAGGGTGGGGAGGCTTGAGGCTGGTGATGTAGGCAGCCACCTGCTAAGGGCCAGGAGTACCTGGTGCTTGCTGTGAGGCATCGGGGAGCCAAGGAAGGATCGAGAGCAGGCGGCGGGCAGGGTCAGCTCTGGCCCTTGTAGAGGATGGATGGGAAGCTAGGAGGCTGAGGGCAAAGATCCAAGGGGAGAGGAGTGGGCAGGGCTGCAGGGAGCAGGAGAGGGCAGGTGTGGAGAGAGACAGTCACAGGAGGGACCTGCCAGATGGTGGGGACCCTGGGGTGGCACGGGTCGGGGTCAGGTACTGCAGGGGGAGCTAATCATTCCAGCCTGGGACCAGGCACGGGTGGCCTGTACCTGTAGGCGCTCCAAGGCCATCCGAGAAGTAGGGACATATTTGGGCCTGAGCTCAGTAGATCTGGATCAGACTGGGGTTTGGGTGTGGTCAGCTCAGGAAGGATGACAGAAGCGCCGTGGAGTTTCCATCTGCCCGGGAGAGGATGTACAGGGAAGATACAAGGGCACCTTGGGGTTGAGCCATGGGGAACACTAACATTTTAGGAAGGAGGGGTTCCTGGGTTTCACGGGAAGACAAAGGGACTGACAAAGACCGACAGGGTCATGGTAGCCAGAGGAGAGGAGACTCAGAATTCTCTCACCCGTGCACTCAAGATATATTTATTGAACATGAACATCACACTAGACGCAGGACAACCAGTATCTGCTAAGAACACTCTGAGCTACAAGTAATAGGAAGCCCAAGTACACTGGCTGAAACTAGGATATATTTTTCTCAATAAAGAAGTGGCTGGTATTGGTTCCCTGCCCAATGCTGTGGTCGTGGCCGGGGCCTTTTCTGTCCTTTTGTGCTTCTGTCCTTAGCACGTGACGCTCATGCTTGTCTCTGTGCCTCCTTGAGCGTCTCATGGCTGCCCAAGCCCAGGTTTGTTGTGCGTTGTTCACTGTTTTGGAAAACTCCATCCCTTCTGACATGCAAGTAGATATGCCACACACCAACGTTCACACGTGTGGCTGTCTCACTCGTGACGATTCCACTTCAGGCACAAAGTCTGCCCCTTTTATTGTGTCTTCTCCTGTCTTCTAAGCAGTGGCCAAGCATCCACAGACTGAAATGTGTGCTATTTTGTTACAGATTGTGTTCCCTTTCTCTCTCTTTTCTATGTTAAGAGTTAGGGCGTTATCTCGATGTGTGTTGGTAGGTTATGTTATCCCTTCATTTCCTTTCAGAATAGAAAAGATGAGACAAAATTTCTGTCGTGACCCGGGTGTGTTGGTTGTGATAGGTTGACAGACGCTGGTCACAGTTGTCATGGTGGCTTGAGTCTCCACCTTCCCAGCTCCTGCTCTTACACCTAGGCTGCCCCTGGGACCAGCTCTGGACAGTACGTAAGACCAAAGCATGTCCCATATGTGTAAACTTGTGACTTCAAACAGACAGGCCAAAGGTCATTGGTCACTGCTGAAGGATGGTAATGACCAACTAGAGGAAAGGAAGGGTCCCTTGGCCTTCTCTCTGCTCCGTCTACACTCGCTTCCCTGGTGATCTCATTCCATCTGTGGTTTAAATCTCGTCTACACCCTGATGATGCTGGCCCAGGTGTCTCCCTTGAGCATGAACGTGTTGGTCAACTGCCTACCTCACTCTCTGTGATGTCTAGTAGGTTCCTGTCCCCGGTGTGGTGGGGGACAGACCGAGCCGTCTCACCAAGTGGGTGAGCGTTAGGAGTGCCACGGCGAGGGTACTCGGCACAAGCACGCGCAGCTGGAGAGAGTGCATCTAGCCTGCCAGGGAAGGGAGACACAGCCACAGTTGTCACCCTCACCACTGCCACCCACTGTCTCCCCTCCAAGGTCGGCAGCTGGAGTCCGTTCGGGCTGAGGTGGCTGAGAAGGGCGACGTGGGGCTGGTGGCCGAGAACAGTCGCAGCACCCAGAGGCTCATGTTGCCGCCACCCTCACTCACCGCCTCAGGGGTCTTTGCCAAGTTCCTCGACATCGCCAGGCTCACAGGCAGTGCTGTAAGTAGGGGCTCACCCCGTATCCCAGGTGGCTCGGGGACCTGTGAATGGTTCAGCTGTTTGGACTGGGTCCCTTCAGCTCTGCCTATGGGGTGCAGAGCTTCCTTCCCTCCTTCCTGCACTGGAGACTGGGGAGTCTCCCCTGAAGATTCTAGCACCTCATGTCAGACTCAGTAAATATCTGCTGGATGAAGGTGGGGAGGGAACTGCCCTGCGAGCTGGAGGCTATGGGGGCTGGGACATGGGGGTGGGGTGAGGGTGCGAGGGGTGGTTGGGAGGGGGAGGCACGGTCCTTCCCCTCAGCACCAGGCACTGACTAGCTTCCACACCTCCTCCAGTCCACAGCCAAGAAGGTGGACATCATCAAAAGCCTCTTCGTTGCCTGCCGCCACTCAGAAGCTCGATTCATCGCCAGGTGAACGTTGGGCCTGTGAGGTGGGGAGAAGGGGCTGCAGGCCTGGAGGTGAAAGCTGGGAGGGTCTGGCGGCCAGAGCCACCACCCTGAACCCCCTTGGATGAGAGGAGCATAAGCCGCAGGCCCAGACCCTGAGAGGGTGGGAAGGGAGCAGTTTCCTTTCACAGTGGGTCCCTCCTTTGGTGGCCCTGCCTAGAGAAGGTCCTCAGCTCATGGGTGGAGTGTACTGTGATCGGCTGGTGATGTCTGCCTTGGCCTGAGGGATAGCGCAGTACAAAGCCAGGGTTTTCCAGGACCATTGTTGCACAGTCACCATGGACAGCCCACGTCATGGAGCGTTTCTAGTGTGGCCTGTGCCATGTGCTTCGTCCTGCCAGTTTCTCCAACCAGCTGCGAGAGGCAGGCCCTGTTGTCCTCACCCTCAGTTTGCAGAAGGGGAAGTGGAGGCACAGGGAGGTGAAGCCTCCTGCCCGCAGCCACTGGCCCAGAGCAAGGCCTGTGCCAGGTCAGGTGCCAGGTCAGATGCTCACGTGCAAGCCCCAGGCCCCTCTGTGCCTGACTCGCCCTCCCCGAGCCTCACCACCCCTGCAGGGCACCCAGTACATGCCGGTGGTCGTGACCATTACTGACTGGTGTCTGTCAAACGGGGCTGTGTGATCTCTCAGGTCAGGCCTAGGAGATTCTGGGTTTCGAGGAGAGGGTCTGCAAAGCATCGAGGTGGGGGAGGCCAGAGGAGACAGGAGTGAAGGTAGAGGCGGAATTGGAAAGGAGCAGACAGGCCCACTCCCAGCCTGCTCTCTCTCCAGGTCCCTGAGTGGACGGCTGCGCCTGGGGCTGGCAGAGCAGTCAGTGCTGGCTGCCCTCGCCCAGGCTGTGAGCCTCACGCCCCCAGGCCAAGGTGAGCTCCTTTGGCCAGTCTTTGCCCCCCCTCCCCCAGAGCAAACGTGGCATTCCCTGGTCCTTCTCACAAGGCCACGCCCCACCCCTTCTCCACGCAGCTCCTGCCACCCCTTACAGCAGAGCACACGCTGTGGACCTGGGCTGGCTGGGGGTTGGGCACATCCCAAAGCCTCTGGGGTCTTTTCTTAGGATTCCCCACTGCTGTGGTGGATGCTGGGAAGGGCAAGACAGCAGAGGCCAGGAAGACATGGCTGGAGGAGCAGGGCATAACCCTGAAGCAGACGTTCTGGTGAGAGCCAGGGGCCATGGGCACTGCACGGCGGGGGGACCCAGGTGACGGGGGAGGGCCAGTGGCTGCCAAACATTAATGACCGTGGGGCTGGTGACTGAGAGCAGGGTGGTGACCAGATGAGATTGGACCTGCTGACAGATCGGAGGGTGGCAGGTGGAGAAGCGCCGGTGACCCAGGGAGAGGTGAAAAGCGCCGACAGCGAGTGAGGGCAGTGGGCATCGAGAGGTCTCTGAGTTCCAGGCGAGCTGCGCGTGCAGAGAGGCCGTGAGAGACCCAGAGGATGGCTGGTGACTGACACATAACGAGGGGTTGTGACGGTCACAGAGGACGTCCGTGGAGTGATGGGGAGGGTTCTGGGGGGGCCAGAAGGTGGGGAGACCTTGACTGGCAGCTGACCCAGTGCTGTGACCGTGAGATGATGGGTGCCCCAGCGACGGTGTCTGGGGCAAAGAGGCGGAAGCACAGTCCCACAAGTGCCCTGGGGGCCACCCGGGTGCTGGGCACACAGCAGAAAACGAGCCCTCGCAGGGCTCCCAACTGGCGGAGGGGGAAGGGGGGAACCCACTGCTGGCCTCGGCCTCACCCAACGGATGAAATCCGAATCTTTGCAGTGGAGCCTGGCCTTGAAAACCTTGTTTGCTTCTTTTCTTTTTGTTTCAAAATATTGAGGTATAAATGTTTTTGTCACATGGCTTGAGTCAGAGCTATAAATGCCCATCACCCGAGCAGTGTTCATTGTCCCCGTTAGGTGGGGTTTTGCCCCTCCCTTCCTTCCCCTCCCTCCTGCTTGATTTCCAGCGAGTTTTATCCCCCTGTGGCCTCACGTTCCCATCAATTAGTTCCAGTTTATAACAGAGTACGTGTGGTGTGTGCTTTTCCATTCTCGAGATACTCCACGTAGGATAATAGTCTCTAGTTCCTTCCAATTGCTACAGAAGGCATCGATTCATCCTTTTTATGGCTGAGTAAAGTTGAATGTGACCTTCCGTGGTTCTCATGTGTAGGCCGAGGAGAGAATCGCTGGTCTGGGTGTGACGGGCGACAGCAGGCCCAGACTAGGGAAGGCGGAGTCGGAGTGATGGATAGTGGCGCAGAGGGAGAACACAGAGACAGAGTGGCAGGAGGGGTGGGGCCACGGTGACAGAGACGGGCAGGCACGTTCAGGAGCCTGGGCTTCTGGGCACGGGCGGAGATATCTTTCCAAGCTGTGCGAGTTCTGGGAAGACTCTCCCGCATCTCATTCTCACCCCACACCCCAGTGAGGTGCCTGACCTGGACCGAATTGTCCCCGTGCTGCTGGAGCATGGCCTGGAACGTCTCCCGGAGCACTGCAGGCTGAGCCCAGGTATGGGCCCCTGGGTCCAATGGCAGCACCACCCCCTCCTGAGCCGCTGTGCGTATGGGTCCTCCTCTAGGAAACTGCAGGGGCCTCTTCTCTCCCCACCAAAATTGCATCCTTTCCCTGGTGTTGAAACCCATTCCTTTCTCTGGGATGTTTCCCTCCCGTACTGGTGTGAAGGTGGAGCTGCCGGAGCGGGGTGTGCCGGGGCAGCGGGGCAGGCCAGAGGGAGTTGCTTTCTGTCACACATCAGTCTCCAGAGCAAGGCAGGGGGTCAGGGAGGGTACGGGGCTGGGCTCCAAGGATCACCCAGGGACCGGGCTCCTTCTGTCCTGTCCCTCTGCCCTCCTGAGGTGGTCACCCCAGTGTGTGTGATCAGAGATGGCTCAGAGAGGAGGGGAGGCAACCAGATTGCTCATGAGGATGTGACCCAGACGTAGCACCTCCTGCGTGCATTCCAGTCACATGGCCTTTGCTAGCTGCAGGGGGCAGGAGGGGTGTCCCAAGTGCCCTTCCAGAACACGGGGGGTTCATTCTGTTGCTCAGTGGCGAGAAGGGAGAATGGGTCTTGGGGCACATCAGTGGTCTCCTCCACCACCCTCCCGGCTCAAGGCATTGCCTTCCCTCTGCCCCGTCTACCCTAACCCACTCTCTCCTCCCCCGCCAGGCATCCCCCTGAAGCCAATGCTGGCCCATCCCACTCGGGGTGTCAGCGAGGTCCTGAAACGCTTCGAGGAGGCAGCTTTCACCTGCGAGTACAAATATGATGGGCAGAGGGCACAGGTATGGGCAGTGGGACAGGACACGTCTCTTCTGCAGAAAGCAGGAGGCGCCGCAGAGCAGGGTGGGGGGCAGTGAGACGGGAGCTCAGAGCTGGCCTGGGCACGTGCTGCCCGACTGCCCTTGCTGGTCTCCCTGGGCTTTAGTGTCCACCTCCCTGCAAGGATCGCGATGGTTACTACCTCACAGGCTTATCTGAGAGCAAAATCGTCAAAAGTCCTGACCTGTGGTACTGGCTCCACTTGTGCCCTGCTGGTGCGTGGGTGTGTTATAACAGCCATTCTGGGAGGCGCCTATGTGGCCCCTTAGTGCAGTGACATCGTGCATGTGTCCTGTGACCCAGGACCAGAGAGCAGGCGATGTGGGTGGGCGTCTGCGGGGCTTTGCAGCGGCTGCACATAGTGGATTCGACAGACACTTGGCATCATAAGTGGATCTTCACGATATGGTGTTGAGAAAAAAGTATGAAACAAAATGATTCCTGATAGTGACAATGATTTTGTATATGTAAACTTTCTTGAGATAGCAGTACACATGTAGGATAGCATGTATGTAGCCCTGCTCAAGGCCTGTGACCAGACTGTATTAAAATAAGCTAATAAACTAACAGTGGAAACCAGAATGATATTTACAGCATAACAACATTTAGGCAAATCAGTGTGTACACCTAGCAAGACACACGTGCTTGCAGGAGGGGAGGAGGAGATGACGGGGCTTCCAGAGACAGTTGTGGGAGGTGCTGTTGGAACCGGGATGATTTGCTCAGGTCTCTGTACCAGTTCCTCCTCCAGAGCATCCGGAACCTTCTACCAGTGAAGGTGGAGCCAGAAGGGAAAGGAGGGACCACGTGGGGTGGGCTCAGCTCTGATTTCCTCTCCGTTCCCCCACCCACTATGGCAGATCCATGTTCTGGAAGGCGGGGAGGTGAAGATCTTCAGCAGGAACCAGGAAGATAACACCGGGAAGTACCCGGACATCATCAGCCGCATCCCCAAGGTGGGCGTCTGCCGGGCACTCTCGCTCTGGCAGGGGCCAGCTCGGCAGTGGGGGCTTGTTGGAAGGAAATTGGATATCATGTGGCTGCAGGTGACAGAGCACCCACTATGCGTGGCTTAAGCAGGTATTTTTTTCTCAAAGAAATCTGGAGATGGGCAGCCCAGCGGTGACGCAGCCCAGCACTGGTGTTCTCCCGCACCCAGCCCATTTCTGCCTCTGTCCTCTACTGTCCTTGGCTGGTTGGTTTTTATCCCAATGCCTGTCCCTTGACAGTTTCCCAAATAGATGTCACACTTCCAGACAGAAAGACAGAGGGAAAAGGGATTCTAGCTTCTGTCCCCTCCCATGAATACCTGTCCAGCACCCCAGCTGACTCCAGCTTGCAGTCACTGTCCAGCCACTGGATCCCGTGGCCACCGTGGTGTGACAGAGGCTGGGAAGGCCAGAATCTAACTCTGTAGCCTCTCTGGCAGGGAGGACAGGGACAGGGAGTGGGGACGAGGGTGCAGGGAGTAGCCTGCAGATGGCCCCAGCCTCAGCGTGAAGCCCAGGGTCACGTAGGGCTGGGCCTCACGGCCCGAGCTGGGGGTTTCTCTGCACTTAGCGGGAGTCTCCAGCCTGTTTTAGGATTCCTCTATCAAAGAGCCTTTCTCCTTGCCTGCCCCTAATTAATTAGGAAGTGTTTCTTTCAGAGAGCAGGGAGCACAGTGTTCGGAATCCTGCCTGTTAGAGGTGGTGAAGACGAGAGCCACAGTACAGCATGTGCCCTGGTGGCTCTGCTGCTGAGTGCCAAGCACTATTTTTTTTTATTTTACTAATATGTAATTTCCATAAAAGTTTCTAATTTTACATACACAGTATACTTTGATAAGTTTTGACAAGTTTATACGCCCGTGTGACCAACACCCAATCAATGTATAGAACACATCCGTATTCTCATCACTCTAGACTATTCCCCATGCCCCTGGCCAAGCAACCCCCCTCCTCCGCCCACCACTATCCATCTGCCAGAGGCAACCCCTGATCACCTTTTTTGTCACCGTACTTAGTTTTGCTTATTCTAGGGCTTCCTATTGGTGGCATCATACAGTACAAAGTCTTCTCTGTTGGGCTTCTTTTGCTTATTCATTCAACAAGTACTGGGCGTCTGCTCTGAGCTGGGCCCTGTACTGCAGGTCGGGGACGTGACACAGGTAGGCCTGCACGGTCCCTGCCCTCACCGAGCTCACAGCCTAGCAGGGCAGGCAGACTCTCACCAGAGAGTCCTGCTGTTGATTCCGTAATGACAGGTGCAGTCAGGGCTCTGAAGAAAAGGACCCACCTTCCGTAAGCCTGTGTGAGCAACAGACTTGACTTAGGCTAGTGTCAGGGGAGCTGCCAGGGTCCGGGACATGGCAGGGCTGGTGCCCCCAGACTTGTACCTCACAAAGGAAAAGGCTTCCCAGCGGAGGGGAAGGACAGGTAACAGAGGGAACAGCATGTGCAAGGGCCCGGTCATGGGAGGGCACAGCCCATTAAAACAGGTTCACATGCTGGGGTGACGAGAGCAAGGCTGTGGGGCCAGGTGGGGCGAGGGAGGGCCAGGGCTGATGAGGAGACCCCCTGCAGCACTGGGGAGTCACAGGGTGGTTTTAGCAGGAACGTACTGTGACCAGATTGCGTTTGCCAGGATTGCCCTGGCTGCTGTGAGGAGAGTGGCCCTCGGGGACAGTGCAGGATGGGGAGACCAGTAGGATGAAGTGGCTGAGCGCAGTGGGGGTGTGAGAAGTGGGCAGCTTGGAGAGAGATTTTTGAAGGGAAAATTGACAGGTTCACTGGGGAATTGAATGTGGTGAGAGGAAGAGGGAGATGGCAAAGGTTCCTAGGTCTCCAACTTGTGGGACTAAATAGTACGTTTTCAGAAAAGTTATTTTCCTCCACTCAGTGGGGTCTGTGTTCATGTGTCTTTTTGTCAGTGGATCTGGAGAGCTGTGGAAGGAAAAGGGAATCTGTTTCCCCATGTCTTTCTTTTGATCTCATCCTCTGCCTCACACAAGCCCTGAGTCTTTCCTTTTACTTTTCAGATTAAACTCCCGTCTGTCACATCTTTCATCCTGGACACCGAAGCCGTGGCTTGGGACCGGGAAAAGAAGCAGATTCAGCCATTCCAAGTGCTCACCACTCGCAAACGCAAGGTAGCGTTGGTCCCCTCTCCTGTCTGCCATAGCCCCATACTTATCTTTCCAGGCCTGGCTATGGATCCTGCTCCATCCCAGAAGGGCAGAGTGTTAGTCTGAGTGCAGGTCTCTCAGCCTTTCTGCAAAATAGCTGTCATGGCTCCAGCCATCACATTCTCATCCCAGCATCCCAAGTAGGAAGGGGAGGAAGGGTCCTTTTCCCACATCTCTATCATTTTGCTGTGAAAGAAGATCTGTTCTGGGACCCTCCATGACCTGTACCCCAGCAGACCTCCCCTTTATATCTCATTGGCCAGAACTGTGTCACATCACCCTCATCAGCTGCAAAGGAGGCTGGGAGAGCAAATATCTGGTGAAGGGGAGTGAGGTGGTCAGAATTAGGCGAGAGCCATGATGATTCACTACCTGGGGCCAGCACCATTGCCACCCTCACGGGTGTGGGGCCTGTCAGCTGAGGAGAGGGAGAGAATAGCAGGTGACCGGTGTCTGCCTCAGGCACGGTGCGAGGGGAACCCAGCCAGCCCCATCACACCTTGCCCCACTTCTGGTCTCCATTTTGCCCCAACCCAGGAGGTGGATGCGTCCGAGATCCAGGTGCAGGTGTGTCTATATGCCTTCGACCTCATCTACCTCAACGGAGAGGTGAGTTCCGGCTTCATATCCGGGGCAGCCATGGGAAGACGGGGGTGGCGTGTGGGCCTGGGAGCCAGCAGCCTGCCTGTCATTTCTGACTCTGCGCATCACTGAGTGGGGAGGCCACTCGGCAGTGGTTCTCCAAGTGCCTTTATTCTACCGGTATTAACTTACAAGAGAGAGACCCATAGTGTCCATTCAAGCTCCAGCAAGGCTGCGGCTCCCTGTCTGGTGCTCCTGAGATTGCCGCTCTAACTGGTGTCCAGCCCCTCTTGCCTGCAACTGGCCCCATGCTTTAAGCTCTCAGAATCCTCCTGCCGGCACGGCTCTCCCCCTCAAGGCTTTTTATAAACCACGTTACTACTTGTGACCCGTATGTTTCCTGTTTGCCTCGCGGTCAGGACTCGCTGTCTCTGTTTCCACAATAACGCCCCATCTTCTGCCCTCCCTTCCCGGCCCCTCAGTCCCTGGTCCGTGAGCCCCTTTCCCGACGCCGGCAGCTGCTCCGGGAGAACTTCGTGGAGACGGAGGGTGAATTTGTCTTCGCCACCTCCCTGGACACCAAGGACATTGACCAGATCACTGAGTTTCTGGAACAGTCCGTGAAAGGTGAGGGCGCCCGCTCTTGTCTCCGCCAAGGTCTGTGGCCTCCCTGCAACCCCTGCTGACCCCCGGCTTCCCAGTCTGTCCCCCAGCCCAGATGATTTGACCAGAATCCCGCCTGCTCCAGCCCTTGTGAGCCAGGGGTTCCCAAGAGCCACGCTGTGTGTCTCCCTCAGACTCCTGCGAGGGGCTGATGGTGAAGACCCTGGATGTCGACGCCACCTACGAGATCGCCAAGAGATCGCACAACTGGCTCAAGGTGATTCCCGTCCCCTGACCTGGCCTTCCCCACCAGAGCCCCAGGTCTGCAAGTCTGTCCCGACTGGGCAGTCATTTGGAGTCTCCACTCAGCACCCTGTCTGAGCTCAGGGACCCTCTTCAGAGTCCCACAGTCCCACCCAGGTCCTTGTTAGTGAGTTCACCAGGAGTTGATTGAGAACTGCCCCTGGCACAAGCACTGCGATGCCAAGATGAAGTTTGCGTGAGGTCTCTGTTCTCTCCGCGCTGGCCTCAGTGTCGGCCAGGCACTCGGGCAGGAAACCAGCGACAAGCAAACAAGATACAGTTGGGCGAAGATGAGTGCCATGGGAATTGCGAGGCCATTCTGGGCCAGCAGGTCTGGGAGCGCCCTGGGTGATTGGGAAGAGTCAACGTTTGGGTTGAGATTAGACAACAGGAAGGGGTCGATGACGCGAAGATCAGGGACAGAGCACCGGGCGGGGGATGGGGGGCGTAAATTCAAAGGCCCCAAGGAAGAACAAGCTGGGCGTGTGCAGGCAGGTGAGGTGAGAGTCAAGGGAGGAGTGGGGAGCGGGCCCCAGGTCACGCAGCGGCTTGGGAGCCACCGTCAGATAGAACGGATCTTCCTCTAGGAGCTTTGGGAAGCCAGTGGAGGGGAGTCACAGGGTCTGGTTTCCCTGTGGCGAGTGGACGGGTGGGGGCGCTGAGCAGAAGCGGGTGTGAGCGAGCAGGAGTCTGCCGTCTGCTGAGAGACGGTCGCGTGGAGAAGGGGCACTGAGGCTGGGTGAGCGCAAGAGACGTTCTGGAGCTGAGCCGGCTGGGCCTTCTTGTGTGTGTGTCTGCCTGTGACCCCTCTGGACACGGAGTAGCTGTGCGAGCACAAACCTCCCTGTCTTGGGGTATGTGCCGGGTATACCCACAGCCTTCTGTACTGAGAAGCCCTTCCCACGTCCGTTCTCACGGGGCCATCCTCAGTGTTCTTTCTGGAAGTTCTCCCTAGCCCACCAAGTAGCTCTAGCAGTGAGCCACCCCCTTGAGAGCTCCCCCTCATATCTTGCCTCCTCTTGTCCCAGCTGAAGAAGGACTACCTCGATGGCGTGGGTGACACCCTGGACCTTGTGGTGATTGGCGCCTACCTGGGCCGGGGGAAGCGGGCCGGCCGGTACGGGGGCTTCCTGCTGGCCTCCTACGACAAGGACAGTGAGGAGCTGCAGGCGATATGCAAGGTCCTGGGGCTGGGGGCTGACTGCAGAAGCAGGGGACAGTAGATTCGAATTCTGGGGGACTCCTGTTGGCAACCTAGGGAGGGCCCAGACCAAGAGGTGCTCATGTCCTCTCTGTGAAGGATTATTGTTTTCCTAGTTTTTATTTACATTTTCTGATTCTATAAGTAACTCTTGCTTGTTACAGAAAAATGGGCTAGTATAGAAAGGTGTAAGGAGCCTATGTCAGTTAGGAATTTAATTTAGCAGCAAATACTGGTACCTTACTTAAGAGAAGGATTTATTTTTCTCTCATGTAATGAGAAATATAGGGGGAAGGCAGCTCTCTCATGTCATTAGGGGTCCTAGCTCCTCCTCTCTTTCCCCACATTCGTTTTTGTCCTGTGCTTCTGGCCTCATTGTCACAGTGTGGCTGCAGTTGTTCCAGCCACCATGGCCATGCATGTTCCAAGCAGCAGGAAGGAGGAAGGCACAATGACAAAACCGGGTGGGCCACCCGAGTCAGCCTCAGCCAGCGAACAGCTTCCATTAAGTTTTGTTGGTCGGAACTTTGTTCCACAGACCACCCCTATCTGCGAGATTACTCTGGGAAATGTTTTTTTTTTTAAGCTGTGCACATTGTAACTAGATTTTCCTATGTATTTCCTATATTCCCACATCCAAAAAAATTGCGTCTTTTGCCACAGAAACAGAAAAAAAACATTACCCAGAATCCCAGAGGCAACCACTAGTAACATTTGAGGGGATGTTTTATGGAATATTTATATTTTTACAAAATTGTGATCCTTCTCTATGAGTAATTTTCTTTTCTGCCTTTTTGCTGTGTAAGTACTTTATTTTAAATGTTACTATGTGCACCTAAGTAATATCGTAACATGACTTGAACACTTGCGCAACTTCCAGTGGGTATGTCCCAGTTTCACAAACCGGTTCCCTGTGGTTGTGTGGTTGCGTTGTTACCAGCTTTGTTCTCATGAACAACATCAGCACTTGCTTTATGTTAACCTAAATAATCAGTGATAGAGGGATTTTATAATTCACACGTATCTTTGGCCACCGATCTGTCACCATTTTAGATTATTTAGGATAGATTTTTTTTTTAAGAATAGATGTTTAAAAAGAGCTATTGTTGGGACAAAAGGCAAGGAAATGTTTAAGGCTCTCAATACAAAAGGGGCCTTTGCCACTAACAGTTTACATCAGTCAGGGATGCCCATCTTGCTGCATGTCTGCCAGCATCGAGTATTACTGTTTTTTAGTATTTTGGTAGGTGAAGAAAGCTCTTGGCAATGTTAAGATTGGAGCTGTTACCGGGCAGGTGGGATGTGGGTGAGCCCAAGGGGGCCACATCCTGGGCCGGGCAGGCGGAGAGGAAGGAGCAGGGGTGTCGTGTGAAGCCAGAACCAGTGAGGGGGGTAGTGGACTTCCTCCTGGGAGAGTCACTCCCCTCCGGAGCCTTTGGCAGGATGCTCAGCCCCCATCTCACCCTTCCCCGGGTTTCCATGGATGCGGCTTGGACCAGAAGGGGATGGGGCTGCGGCTGCCCACGCACGCGGGTCCAAGTCCTTAGATGGCAGGAGCCAGGAGGAAGTGCTGTGCCACTGGCCGGGCCTCTGACCTGCTACGTCCTCCCTGCAGCTCGGAACTGGCTTCAGCGACGAGGAGCTGGAGGAGCATCACCAGCAGCTCCAGGTGAGCCATGGCGGCCGTGCCTCGGCCTCCCTGCCCCGACAGCGTGCGCATCACTTAAGGGGTGTCTGCGTCTCTTTGTTTGCTTCCCTCATTTCCTCCCTCTTTCCCCACTCCCCAGTCCTTGACTTTGAGGTTCAGGATCCTCCCTGTTCCTCTCTCCTCTGCTCCTGCAGGCCCTGGTGCTGCCCACGCCGCGCTCCTACGTGCGCATAGATGGCGCCGCGGCCCCTGACCACTGGCTGGACCCCAGCACCGTGTGGGAGGTGAAGTGCGCAGACCTCTCCCTCTCCCCCATCTACCCCGCTGCCCGGGGCCTGGTGAGTACGGGGGGGGGCCTGGGCACGGCCCTGCAAAGGGGCTCTTGGGGGGAGCGTTGGTAGCAGAGTGGGGAGGGGCCTTTGGGGCCACGTCAGCTCATCCTGAGCAGTGACCAAGGACACAGCTTGCCTTTAACTTGGATGTCACATAATGAGGTCAAAAACCTTTTTCTTTAAAAGAGAAAAAAATTCCCTGGGAGTAGAGAAAAAACAGTGACATTGCTCCCATTAATAACATAATCTCACCTTCAGCTCTGAAGTAATTCTCAAAAACTCAGTTCTTTTAAGTAAAAGCTCAGCACGCTTCCTGACGAGCATTTGCCCTGATTGCCGCAGTTTCTTCCTGAATCATAATTAATTTCCATGCTACCAAGTTTTTTAATTCCTTGGCCGATTTCTGTCTCTGGTGATTCAGTCCTCAATGCCAGCTGCGGTATTGTTGTACGCCAGGGGAAAACGCCAGCGTGGCCAGCACTGGGAAAGCCTTTAGCTCTCTCCTTCAAAAGAACAGTGACTCTCAGAAGTAAAATGTACTCTGTGATTTCTTTCCATCCTTCAAATCCGAACTGGCGCATTCTCTTCTGATGAGAAGCAAACTTCCATTTTAAAAGAAGGAGCTCATATTTTTTTTAATTTGTCACTTGTGCTGCATATTAGACAGCCAGGGTGCCCTGGTAACAGGTGACAGGAGCTGGTGTCTAACCAGAACTTACTGTGAAGCAGGCGCTGTGTGATAATTAGCATTTCACTTGCACGCACTCATCTAATGCTCACAGAAGCCCTGAGACGTAGTGACATGAATGTGTCCATTTTACAGGTGAGGAAGCAGAGCCCCCCAGGGAGCTTAGGGAACTGGCCCAGGGGCATGTGGCTCCTGAGAGTTGGGAGCTGGGATTTGAATCCCAAATTCTGGTTCTAGAACTCACACCCCAACTCTTTGCTATTCTGCCTCTTAGCCCTAATCAATAATAATAACAGCATGAATAACAGCTAGAGCAGCTGGCATTTCTTAAGCACTTACTGTGCACCAGCTACAGTTCCAAGCACTTTGTCAACTTGTTTAAGCCTTAAACGACCATTGTTCAGCCCTGTGGTATGGATCAGGAACCTGGGGCCCCATCAAGGCGGAAGGAGGACAGGGAATTGCCAAAGCCAGCAGACCGCAGCTCAGCCACAGGAGACTCTCCATCCCCTCTCCTTCCCTCCCAGGTGGACAGTGAGAAAGGGATCTCCCTCCGCTTCCCTCGGTTTATTCGAGTCCGGGAAGACAAGCAGCCCGAGGAGGCCACCAGCAGTGCCCAGGTAAAGCCCTTGGAAGGGGTGGGGGACTACCCTGCGACTCAGACCAGCTTCTTAGAGAAGCGGCCTCTGGCTGGGAACATGGGAGCTGGGGTCAGCCAGGGAGCTTCTGACTCGCGCCCCACATCTCCCCACAGGTGGCCTATCTGTACCGGAAGCAGAGTCAGATTCAGAACCAGCAGGGCGAGGACTCAGACTCTAACCCTGAAGATATGTACTGAGCCCCTGCCTGCCAGGGCCCGGGGCGCAGGGCAAGAGGTGGAGGGAACCCAGGGCTATCGCCTCTACTTTCCAGCAAATCTGGTGTCGCAATCTGTGGTTTTTGAGCGTCAGGTGGGGGAGGGGGGTGTGATGTGTGAGGGGGTGTTTTACGCCGGGGTCTGGGATTCATTTGGGCATTTCTTTCAATAAATAATTGTCAAACACTTACTCTGTGACAAGCCGGGCTCTGGGGCACATCTCTAAGAAGTCGCACTCGTACCACATGTGACAGTGTGCTAGAAACTGAGCTAGCACCGTCCCGTGGCGCTTTCTGCCTTGGTGGGAGTGTTCCGTGTCTGCTCTATGCAGTGTGACAGCCACCGGCCACCTGCAGCGAGCGAGCACTTGCCATGTGGCCCCACAACCGAGGACGTGAATATTTTGTGTAATCGTATTGGGCCGCAGCAGTCTAAAGTCTTTACGTGTATATTTTTTAACTTGTTTAACAGCCCAGCAATTCTGCAGGTAGGTGCTGTCACAATCCCTATTTTCGCAGATGGAGACAGGAAGGCACAGGAAAGGTCGGTGACTTACCCAGGGCTACACCCAGGAGTGTCATCGCCAGCTCTGACCTGGCTTTCTGACCACACCTTTCAAGTAAGGGCCTCAGTCTCCCAGGAGACAATAAGGACAGTGACTTGGGTGTGATCCCTGGCTCAGTGACCCACCAACTGGTGACCAGGCGTGGCCTCAGAATCTGCAGCACAGTGCTCTGTCCGTCACCCGTGAGGCCTGGCAGTGGCCGTGCCTGTTCTGCTCACAGTTACGCCTCCTGGCACCGTGCCAGGCTTGTGGTGGTTGGAGCACCAGTCTGCAGTGGTACATGAGGTGGGACTAAGGGCATTGCTGTCAGTCACCCCAACATCCTGTCAACCCCTGCCTTCTGAAGTCCTCCCTGAGTGCCGACTTCCTCCCGCTGTGCGCTTCGGGAAAGAGTTCCCTGTCCACGGCGCGGGTACAGACAGGCCACACTGGTCATGGTGGCCCCGGGGCATTCAGCTCAACACAAGTCAGGTTAGACACTGACATGCGTTGGGAACTTTGGCCAATGCAACACGAAGTCTTTTGGGATTAAGGGGAAGAAGCTTCTAGAAAACTTTTTCTAAGATTGTCACCGAGAGAACTAGGCCCTGGCAGCCTCCTGGCCCTGCAGCAGCCCTCGGGCCACCAGCTGGAAGAGGGCAAGACCAGGAGTCCAGCCGACAAGAGGGCCACAGGGTGCACACCCCGAGCCACCTGCTGCCAGGCTCTCGTTGAGCGGCAGCAAAGCCCTTCACTGTTGAGTAGCTCTCGTTTGGGTCTGCTGCTGCCTGCAGGTAGAGACATCCTCCGTAAGGCTGATGTGAGGGCTAGATAAGGGATACACGTAAAGGGTTGGCAGCAGAGGTTGTCAAATGTGGTCCCCAACCAGCAGCTGAAACACCATCACCTGGGACCTTCTAGAAATGCAAACTGTCGGGCCCCCCCCCCAAAAAACCTACTGCCTCGGAACCCCTGTCATGGGGCCAGGACCTGCTGTGACAGGCCCTCCAGGTGGCTCTGCTAAGTGCTAACCTTTGAGAACCACAGATTTAGGGCATGGCCCAACACATAGTAGAGACTGACTAGATTTTGCCACCATGCTATGATGGTGACGACGATGGCGGAGGAGGGGGAGGAGGACGTGGGGACTCCTATTGCAAATGCCTCTGGGACCCAGAGCAGGGAAGCTCCTTACCTGGTTCATAGAGACAGCTGTTTGTTTACCACGCCCAGGGGAGCAGGCTGCAGATTTGCCAGCAGAATGTGCTGGAAAGATGAAACACAGAGGACAGTTTGGGTTGTGAGGCAGTGGGGTCAGGGAGCTGCTAGGTCTGGGGGGCTATGGAGAAGGAGCCCTGGGATAATTGAAAGGGGGTGTTTTAAGCGTACAGGCCAGTTAGTTTGTAAACCATCCCTCCATTTGGGCTTGTTTGATGTCCTCTTTTAATTGGATTCAGTAATATCACAAAAGCAGTGCCATGTTCTCATTGCATCCTGTCAGGTGGCGCACGATTTCAATTAGTCACATTATTGATGATGTTCATTTTGATCATTGGCTTAAGATGGCATCTGCCGGGTTTCTCCACTGTAAAGTGACTCTTTCCTTTGAAATTAGTATTTTGTAGGGAGGTACTTGAGCTATGGAAATAGCAGACTTTCAACTTAACGTTTTATTCATTTCCGTATGGACTTCTGGTTTCCCATGTTGTCCTGTATATTTGTTACTATCATTTATTTTGATTCTCCAGTTCCCCAGTAATGGCCAATGGAGCTTCTTCAAGTGGATTCCTGTGTTCTTCTAACATGTCCCCGTAACTCTGAGCAATTCCTTGCTTTAAGCACAATATGTTTTAGGCTCATCTTGCTCGTTTCCTGCTCTAGACATGGAATCAGCCATTTCTCCTAGGAGCCTTGGTTCCTTTTAGTGGAGAATGGTATTTAGAAGTCAAGATCTGGGTGCTAGAGGTTCTCATTAATGTTGGGGTGTCACTGCTTCTGTGACCCCTTGGTGGAGAGGGCTGGAGAGTGTATGTACCAATGTTCCTATGCACACTGAGACCATGTCTGTTTTTTTCTCTATAATCAAGATCCGTGTGCACATACCAACGCCTCCAGTTCCAGTCCTACAACACGGGGCTCATTCTACTTTTTCCTCTATTTTAGTAGCTCTCTTCCTAACTGTGGGAGACCTGGCTCCCGTTACCCCTACTGGAACCCCCTTGTGTAACCAATCCCTTCTCCTTTGCCATCCCACCCCAGGGACTCACCTTTCCCACCCTACCCTGGCTTCAACACCCTCTACCATGCTGCCTCCACGAGTGGGCATCCTTCTCACTCCACTTGGCCCATGCCAGATCCCCCATGTGTGGCCCCCTGCCTGACCCATTTGCAGTGCAGACCCCCACCCTAGACAATACCTGCATATAGATTCCCCCCAACTCAGCTCGTGCTCCCCCATTCCACACCAAGCTGCCTTCCCATGGGTGCATTCCCAGCTCTCAGGCCCCAGCACTCCGGGCCATGCTGCCCCCCCAGGAGGACTCTCCCCTCCCCCCGCTGCCCACACCAGATGGCCCCCAGCCCCCTCTCCCACCCCGCCCCAGTGTGGACACCCTCATCACCCCTTTGGGCTCTGACACCACCTTGATTCTCACCCCCCACCACCACGACTCCTCCCCACCTTGCTCTTCCCCCCAAATTATTCAGGAAGAATGGAAGGGAGGGATGAGCAGAGGGAGAGCAAATGCCATGCTCCTGATCACCATGCTTGCCTACTTCCCCACCGCCCATCACCAGGCGATTCCTGACTCTCGCCTCCTGCTCATTGGGAAAGCTCCTTGCGGCCAAGGCCCCTGTCCTCTCCGTCTCACTGCCCAGAGCCCAGGCTAGAGTGAGCCCTCAAAATGCTTGTTGGGACATTGCATGAATGCATGCCCTCTACCCTAATCCCCATTTTCAAAGCGAACTTTCCAGTTCTACTCGGGGATAACAGAGTGTCAGAGCCCGAGACTGGCTCTCCCCACCCAGCTCGCTCAAGCCAGATGGGGAGGCAGGAACAGCTCTGATCCCTCCCCAGCCTGGTAGAGATTTCCACCCCAGCTGTCACACAGCTGGGAGACGCAGGGACAGAGGGACAGGCTGGAAGAGGTGGCGAAGGCGCAGTATCTTGACACTGCTGCAGAGCTGTGCCCTGCCCTCCATGCAGTTCCCCTTGGGCCCCGCCTGCATCTTCTTGAGGAAAGGCATCGCTGAGAAACAGCGGGTGAGGCGGGGGTGACGAGTGGCAGTGGGCAGGGTAGGGGACATGGGAACCTGGCAGACACGGGGAGAGAGCAGGAACTGAGAAGCTAGAATTCCAGGGGCCTTCGAGGGGGTAAAATCAGAAGTCAGGAGCAAAGAGGAGAAGACAAAAGGGAAGAAAAATAAAATAAAAGAGGAGCTGGGATGACATTGTTGAGATCATCATCTTTCTTTCCTGCAGACGCTCATAGTGATGATGGTGATGTCAACAACCATAGCTGCCACTTAGCCCTGTGCAAAGAGCTTTGCATTCTTGATGTCATTGAAACCTCAGAACAACTCATGAGGTTGATGACACTTTTCATTCCCATTTTATAGGTGAGGAAACAGGCTCACAGTCATGAAGTCCTTTGTCACGCTTACACAATTAGTAAGTGGCAGGGTCAGAGCTGCTTGATTCCTATGGGCATGCTTGGATCGTCAGGCATTAAGATAGAAAGGAAGGGAGGGAGGAAGGAAGGGAGGGAAGGAGGGAGAGGAGAGAGAAAGAGAGAGAAGGTGGGGCAACCATGATTGGGAATTCTCAGAGGTGTTAGGAATTGTTTGCATTGGCACTGATCATCCTACCTGAAGTTAAATACTGGTCCCCTGCAAAGGGATTCTAACCGTTGGGGAGAAGGAGGGAGGCAGGTGGAAAAAGAGTCGATGGCGTGTCAAGGGAAGAATTCTGACTTGGGTGTCAGGAGCCCTGAATTCAAGTCCCAGCATTGCACCCAACTTTGCTACATGACCTCAAGGGACTAATTTAATTTCTCCCTCCTTTGGAAGGGGACCTGCCACTTATGAGCTGTGTGACCTTGGGTAGGTTCCTTCACCTCTCTGTTCGTTGACATCCTCATGGGCAAGATAGGAATGATATTTGGACTGGCCTCACAGAGCAGTGCCTGAGGTTGAAACAAAAGGGTTATGGAAGCTGCCTAGCACAGAGTCAGCACTCTGAACATGTTAGCTATGATTGTGAGTCTTGCTTTCTTCATCTGGAAAAGGAGGAGATTGGATTCAGGGTGTTTCAGACCCTTTGGACACAATGTGATGGGTGCTTCTCTGGGAAAGGGGGAAGGAGGGCAATCAAGAGTGCAGGATGGGAGAGGAGAAGTGAGAGGGGCTGGGGAAGAGGTAAGGAGGGGAGAGCCACAGCCTGGGAGTCAGGAGACAGGAGCAGGAAGAGGAGAGGCAGAAAAGGAAGAGAAACAGGAGGCGGGGGAGGCGTAGCTTGGGAGAACAAGGGGACGTGAATCGGGTGTCAGATTCCTGAACCTCTCTCCCAATTCCCCCTCCCCTGCGTTCCTTTCCAGGAAAGACCTCTGGGACAAGATGAGATCGAAGGTAACGTCCACCCGCTTAACCTCCCCTCAGCCCCTTTTGTGTATTTCCGTATGAAGTGATTTACATGAAAGTTTTACATCCCTCTCTCTTCCCACTCAACTATGATTTTTGTGGAACTCTCATGGCAGTTTAAGTACCTCCCAAAGTGGTTAGAAGGCATCCCCAAGTGTCTCAGAGACTCAGGGTGAAACATGAGTTTTAGAATGAATTGAAAATAGTTCTGTAGTCCCAGCTATGGTGGAGGCTGAGCCAGGAAGATCATGTGAGCCCAGGAGTTTGAGGTTTCCATGAGCTGTGAGGATGCCATTGCACTCTAGCCCAGGCAAGAGACCCCATCTCAAAAAAAAAAAGAAATTTTTGGTTTTTCTCTTGGTGGTTTTGAGGTTCCCCATAACTTCACCCAAGAGTTTGAAGGATTTTAGTGCTCTCATTTAGTGGTCTCAGGAGTCATGCCTCTTCCTAACACAGTTCAGATATCACTCCTTTTTGAAATATTTCTTTTTTAAGATGTATTTTCCTTTGAGAAGTCCTGGTTGGAGCCTCATTGATAGTTTTGAGGGATGCCGCTCTTTCCCACAGACTGTTTCAAGTTCTCCCAAAATTCTTCTCTCTATAACTTTCAGAGCTCCGGGAAGCATTTCTTGAGTTTGACAAGGACCGAGATGGGTTCATCTCTTGTAAGGACTTGGGGAATCTCATGAGGACGATGGGTTACATGCCCACAGAGATGGAACTGACTGAACTGGGCCAGCAAATCCGCATGAACTGTGAGGCCAGGGGATGGGAGGAATGGCTGGGGGTGAGGAGGGCTCAGGGTGGAATTGGGGAACATACGGAAATAGGTCTGTGTTCAAGTCCCCATACTATTATCTAGTAATTGTGGTCATTTTGAAAAGCAGAGTTATCCCCTACTCTTGAGTCTCAGTTTCCTCACCTGTCAAGTGAAGATGCCATCACTCCTTAACTTATGCGACTGTGGAAAGGAAGGGGCAAAGATGCTAATGCAGGCAAAGTCTTAGCCCCCAGCAAATTCTTGTCAAACGTAGACTATTACCATCACCATTAGGCTTCCTCGGTGGAGCCCAAGATTGGAGCTGCATTGGATGGTGAAAACAAACTTGGAGTTGGAGCTAATGTTGGTGGGGGGGTGGGTTTTTAGGTGGAGACCAGAGCTGATTTTGAGATCGAAGCTGGAATGAAATTGCTATTGCATTTGCTCCTGGGCATGTAATTGAGCAAACAAGACTGAATTCAAGACAGTGATAATATTTATATCTGGAAGAGACTTGGATGCTCTTTAATTCATACACCTTCTTCTGTGGATCCACAGATGAGGGAGCATAGGTCTTAACCTATGAAGAGATGTTCTGAAGGTCACACAGACAGTTAGTTACTTCCACCTTACCACACCCCATCCACTCGTGTTGAGATTAGAGGGACGTGAGGGCTTGAGCTGGCGGAGTGGAGGGAGGAGGTCAAAGAAGGCTCTTACTGGACAGGGAGGTGGGAGCCGATCTATTTCTTGAATAGACTTGAAGCCCTCAGTGAGGGAATGGACGGTCGGGGCAGGTGGAGTCTCACTAATCCTCCCTCTCCATGCTCAGTGGGTGGCCGTGTGGACTTTGACGACTTTGTGGAGCTCATGACCCCGAAATTGCTTGCAGAAACGGCGGGGATGATCGGAGTCCAGGAGATGCGAGACGCCTTCAAGGAGGTGAGTTGATAGTGCCGTGGTGCTGGTGGTGGTTGAAGGAGAGGTCTGTGACTCATCATTACCAGGGACAGAACCCACCAAAACCAATTTTTTTCTACCCATGGTGGGATCAGTAAGGAAGGAAACTAATATATTCCAAACACTGGCAATGGATCAAGGCCTCTACATATCTTATCTGATTTAATCCCCACCAAAAAAACATTAGGAGTAAGCAGTCTATCCAAGATCCTGCAATCTCCAAACCAAATGTTAGGGCCTCTCCTCCTAATGCCTGTCATAGGAAGGATGGATCACCTACTAGCTGTGTGATTTTCTCTCCCAGCTTCAGATAAAGATCTACAGCTGCACCATCCAATAGAACTTTCTGTGGCCACAGAAATGCTCTGCCCCTAAACGGTAGCCACTGACCACATGTGGTCACTGGGCCCTTGAAATGGGAACCAATTTTTTTATTTTATTTCATTTCAACAGCTTTCAATTACATTATTTATTTAATTTGCATTCATATTCAGTTGACTAGAAGTGGCCAAGTATTTAAACACAATTCGTTTAAATTCAAGAAAAAATACTTGATTCAATTATTGGAAAACTTTCATCTGGAGCAACTTGGGCATGTGGATCTACTTTTTCAACTGCAAACTTTATGCAGATCAAGTATTTCTGATAAAAAAAATTGAATGTCGGAACTGAGAAGTGCTATAAGTATAAAATACACACTGGATTAAGACTCAGTATGTTTAGGATAATTAGCGTAAGTATACTTGCGTACTTAAGTAAACTTCTATTATAAGCGTGTTAACTACGCTAAGCACATACTAAGAACTTAGTATGCTATCATGCTGTCTTATGCAATTCAGTGTGCATAAAAAGAATATAGCATAGTTCACTAACAACTTTTAACCTGATTACATGATGAAATGGCAATAGTTTGGACATATTGGGTTAAATAAAATCAATTATTAAAAATTAATTTCACTTGTTCCTTTTAAATGTTTTTTCCCTTAATGTGGCTACTAGAAAATTTTAAATGACCCATGATGCTTGCATTGTATTTCTCTGGGACAGCCCTGCTCTAGGGGAATCGTATTCCAGGCTCAGGAAGCTATAAGTGCACACGTGCTGTAAGGCAGGAAGGCGTGTTTGAGGACCAGGCTGGGAGTCCTGGGGAGGCGTGGGCTGGAGAGACACTGGCACGAAATAGACAAGGTCTCAGAGTTGCCAAAGGCAGGGCCCGACAGGGGCTTGTGCACTGTGCAACCATATCAGGATTTTGTTCCGAGTGGGACAGGAAGCCACCGGGGATTTTAAGGAGGAGAGTGAGTGACAAGCTCTGAGTTATGTTTTAAATGAAACCTTGATGTGTAGAGAACAAACCACAGAAGGACCACAATGGAAGCCAGAAGACCAGTTAGGAGGTTGTCCTGTTAATCCTGGTGAGAGATGACTGTGCCTTGAGCCAGTTAGCACAGACAGAGCTCGAGAAGGACAGCTGGCTCCCTATGTTTGGGAGGTTGAACATACTAGACGTTCCAGTAGATTGGTTAAGGGTACGCAGGGTAGAGGTTTGGAGGCAGTTCGTTAATTCGACAAATATATATGAATATTGCCCCCAAAATATTTGTCCATAGTGCCCATGTGGAGAGCACTGTCCTTGGGACTGAGCATGGAGCAGTGAACAAGACACTTAAAAATTCTCGTCTTCTGTGTCTGGCTTATGTCACTTGGCGAAACATCCTCCAGGTTTATTCTTGTTGTCACATATGGCAGGATCGCCTCCTTTTGTGAGGCTGAATAATGTATTGCATAGTCCATTTATAGGAGGTGTCTAAAACAATCAAACTCGTAGAAGCAGAGAGAGGAAGGGTAGTTGCCAGGGACAGGGGAGGAGGAAATGGGGAGATGTTGTTAGATGGGTGTAAGTTTCAGTGACACAGGATGAAAAGTTCTAGAGATCTGCTGTATGATATCACGCCTGTAAATAACAATACTGCATGAAAGACATATAATCAGATTTTAAAATGGGCAAAGAACCCGAACAGACTTTTCTCAAAAGAAGACATACAAATGGCGACCAAGTTCATGAATAAATACTCAGCATCGCTAATCATTTGGGAAACGCAAATTAAAACCACAATGAGATCTCACCTCACACCTGTGAGGATGGCTGTTATCAAAAAGATGACTGTGTTGGTGAGGATGTGGAGAAAAGGGAACCCTGGCACGCTGTTGGTGGGAATGTCAATTACATATATCTCAACATAGAGAGTAAATTTCAAACGTATCACCACAAGAAATATGAACAATAAGCAAGTGAGGTGATGGATATGTTAATTAGCTTGATTTACTCATTTCACATTGTATACACGTCAAAGCATCACATTGTAACTAATAAATGTATACAATTATGTTTTGTCGATCAAAAATAATATTCTTAAATTTTTTAAAAACAAGATAAATGCTATAGCATGTTAATATCTAATTTTTAAGTAAAAAATTAGATTGTTTATGTTCCACAAAAAGATTTTGTTGATAGGGTAGATCTCATGTTAGGTATTCTCACCACCCTACTCCCCCACCCCCCACCGACACACACTCACACACACACACACTGCAAAATAACAAGGGAGCACGAGGAAACCTTTGGGGAGGGATGGATATGTTTATTTCCTTGATTGTGGCGATGGTTTCACAGGTGTATGCATTTGTCCAAACTCATCAAATTGTACACATTAAATACGTGCAGCTTTTTGTATGTCATTTGCACCCCAACAAAGCTAATTTTAAAAATAATAAAAATATATGCAAATTTACAAAAAAAAAAAAAAACAACTGTCCTTTGGAGCTGACATTGTATCAGATGATGTGCCCAGAGCACTTAGGTTGGTTCTTGACTCACAGTAAGTGATCAGTGAACTTCAACTGTCATTCTTGTTGCTGTCTTTGTTGTCATTGTCACTGACGTCATCCACTCTGCCCCTGTCCAGTTCGACGCGAACGGGGATGGGGAGATCACCCTGGCAGAGTTGCAGCAGGCCATGCAAAGGCTCCTGGGAGAGCAGCTCACCCCGCGGGAGATCTCCGAGGTTGTCCGGGAAGCTGACGTTAATGGAGATGGCACCGTTGACTTTGAAGGTGACGTTGTAGCAGGGCAGCCACTGCGGGCCCCACTTCCAGCTCCCCGTGTGATTTTCTCCGAGTTGGCCACTCCTCACTGTTTTCCGAGTTAGAGTTGGGATGAGGGTGGCTGGTGGTGGAAGTGTTTGTTCCATCCCCTTCTGCCCAGACTGGTTCAAAGAGCTCAGTGTCTGTCACACCTGGTGGCTCTGAGGAACACTTTGCCCGAGGCCCTTCCCTACCTGAGCTCAGGGTTCCCTTCCACCTTACCCATTCCGTCCCAGTTCACAGGAACAATACGTCCCTCGAGGAGGCTAGCAGCTGGGACTCTGGGGTCAGGTTCATGGGCTTCCAATTCAGGGTCATCTCTCACTCAGCAGTAACCTCATCCTAGTCACTTCCTCTCTTTGAGTGTCTGTTTTCACATCTCCAACATGAGATTGACACTAACACCTTTCTCTCAAAGTTTTGGAGAAAACTAAGAGAAATCATGCACTAAGCACCACTGTTTTTGTATTCTCCTTCCCTGTCACTGCTCATGCCATCTCACTGCCTGGAACACCCTTTCCTCTTTCCCCCCTCGGGCCAGCTCCTGGTGATGCTCCCGAAAGGTCCTCCCGCCCTTACTGGGCTTAGTGTCTCTCTTCTGTTCTCCCTGACAGCGCCCCGTGGTCACCTCTGCAGGAATATTGACCCATAACCTCTCCATAGCTTATCATGGTTTATTGTCTGTCTCCTTCTCAGGCCAAGGACTAAATCTTTCATCACCACATCCCCAATTCCTAGCACTGAGCTTAACACATGTATATTGAATCATTGACTACATTAAAGAGACCAGAGTTCTGCATGGATGAGAGGTGGGGATGGTTTTAGTGGGAGGAATACGTAGGGCACATCAAGTTCTAATTGTGACACTCTCTGGTTCAAAGATCTCAGCGTCTATCTGCTGCCTATACACAAAACTCCAAAATTCTTAGTCTGCTATCCACGTCCATCCATCATCTGGCCCCACCCACCCACCTAGCCTGTGTCTTCTGGAACCATTCTCTTAATTTTTATGCTTTAGTGCAAACCCAGTACCTGCTCTGGTTCTCCAGCTTCTGTTCCTTTGCACCTGATGTTCTGTCCACTCGCCACACCTTTCAATCTTACCCATCTCTCAGGAACTCACACCAAGGCAGCCTTTGCTAGGAAGCTGCCCTTTGTCTTTAGCGGTGAAGTCTCCAGGAAGTTTCTGATTCTCTCCATGGGGGTCATCACCACAGGGAGACCTTGCTGTATTGAGCTGCGTTCACCTGGTTCTGGATGGCAGAGGAGGAGTCTCCCCTAAACCTTATCCACTCCATGTCCCAATATGGAAACTCAGTAGATGTCTGTTGGACCCCTGCTGGATCTAGTCAGGCTCAGGTGCACAGAGAACATAAAGTAAAATCTGGAAGAGGTTGGGGTGGAGGTGGGAGACAGAGCCTCAGGCCAACTATAGGAAAGGGAAAAACAGGGTGACCCCCCCCAACTTGCACAGCTGGTCTTAGCAAAGTCAGGTGCAACCTGCGTTCCTTCCAGGGTTACAATTCACCATCCACGTGACTTCAGGCACGTTGGTCACCCTGGCTGGCCTCAGTTTCCTTATCTGTAAGCTGGCACTTACCCCTCCCTCCAGGATGGTTGGAAGGATGAAATAAGATGTTAACAATTACTATTATGGAATACTTAATCCATTTTATGAGCATTATGTCATTTAACCACTTTAACAACCATATGAAGGAATAGCGATCTTATGATACCCATTTTATAGATGAAGAAACGGAGGTAAGGAAAGGTCAAATAACCTGCCAATGGTCACCAGCGGTGCCTGGCACATGGGAAAGGCTCAAAAAAAAAAAAAGTGAGTCTGGAGCTTTTACAAACAGGCACCTCACAGGGGATTTTTCTTTGCAGAGTTTGTGAAGATGATGGCCCGTTGAGGAGGTCCTGGAAGCCCCCTACACCATCCACCCTCAAGCACTTGAGGACCAAATCCCCATGGCCCCAAAAAGGAGGGAGTGTGGGGGGTGGGTGGAGGTTAGACTGAAGGCAGTGGCTTTGCCAGGATGGGGGTGCCCGTAGAGCTAGAAGCGTCTGTGGTTGGAAATTTGGGCAGTAGTAGGGTCTAGCTGTCACTTCAGAGTCCCAACAGTGAGTGACATCTCTTTGCTCCATATATAGCCCTAGGTCCCTGTGACCCACCAGCTCTCTTCCTCAGCTTCCCCTTGGGTTAAAATAGTCCTTTCTCCTGTCGGGTTGTCAAAAAGTTCAGTGCATGGTCTACCCTTCCCCTTCCTGCTTCAACTGCTTCGACTCTGCTCATTTCTTTCTCTCAGCAAGAGGGAGGCGCCTTCGCCTCGGGGCTGCAAACAGGCTTCCCGACAGGGCTGGCCAGGCTCGGCGCTGGTCCCCTCGATTCAAAGTGAGCAAGGTGGCTCCCCCACCCACCACTACCCCCCCACCCCCCACCTTCTCCTGATTTCCTGGAAGCACAGCCTGGTTTTCTCTCTCTCTCTCTCTGGCCTCTCACATCCCTCTCCTTGTGTGAGATACTCAGGGGACCGAATTAAATTGCAAATCTGGATTATCAAGGTTTAGGGCAAGCTGATCCCTGGAGAATTAATCCCCCCCTCTGCAAAATGTCATTATGCAAAGAGAGATGACAGGATCCCCCAAATCCCCAGCTCAGCCGGGTTGCTGTGAGGTCCACGAGAATCTGTTAGGCAGGAAGTCTGTTCTAGCCCCTCACATCCTGACATCGGTCTGTGCTCTGAGACAGAAGAGAAAGATTCCTCCCCACCTCCCCCGAGAGCGGGACACTCCGGCAATGCAAGGGTTAAAATAAAGAATTAATCTCACACCTTCCTCCAAGTTTTTCTCGCTTTGAAATCCATCAAGTGGATGTATAAAATGGGCCACGTGATTCAATAGCGTTGTTTTACAGAATAAAAATTAAGAAAAGGTGGAACCAGGATAATGTAATTTCCTGACTTCCCACCTGTGGTCACTCCTCTTGTCCTCTTGTCACCGTCCTGAGACTGTTTTGT
The DNA here is from genome assembly GCA_963574435.1 of Cheirogaleus major. NCBI lineage: Eukaryota > Metazoa > Chordata > Mammalia > Primates > Cheirogaleidae > Cheirogaleus > Cheirogaleus major. The sequence continues at coordinate 10,438 of CAUYPO010036426.1, read as the reverse complement.
TTTGAAGCCTCCTACTCTTCATTTCTTCCTCTCCTTCCCCTTCCTTCTTTCCTTCCTCTCACCCTTTAGATCTTAACAGCAGTGTATTCAGGGCTTGCTGTGTGCAAGGCGCTCTTCCAAGCATGGGGCTGTAGCAATGAATAAAATACACAAAACCCCCAGACCAGAGGGAGTTCATTGAGCACAAGAGGTGTATCTGGGGGAAGAGCATTTGTGACGGTGTAGGGCAAATGCAAAGGCCCTGGGGCAGGAAGAATAGCAAGGAAGCCACGGTGGCTGGAGAGGGACCGAGGAGAAGGGTCAGGGGTTAAGCCGTGCAAGTATGTTCTTAGAGTCCATCGTCAGGACACCAGAGGGTTTTGAGCAGAGGAGTGGCATGATGCAGCTCACCCTTTAAAAGGCAGCTCCAGCCTCTTTTCTCAACCTTTCCATTTCCTCTGTGCTCACACCCTTCCACCTGCCCACTTATTTGCTCACCTGCTCAAAAAATATTTGCTGAGCCCCTGCTCTGTGCCTGGCATTGTTCTAGGAAAGAGCAGTAACGAGGTTCTTGACCTCAAGGCAACTCAGCAGAGTCTTCTGCAATGACTGGAATATTCCAGACCTGTGCTGTCCCTTCTGGTAGCCACTGGCCACACGTGGTCCTTGAGTATTAATCGTGGTGAGTGACACTGAGGAACTGAATTTTATTTTTATTTTATCAAGTAAAATTTTATTCATAAATAATTGTTACTATCAATTACTTAAGTTCCGTTGAAATCGCCCCCGTGTGTAGTGGCTTCCTATCTTGCAGGGCTCAGCTTCATGCCATGAGCCCAGGATTATTCCAGGTCCTGGAAAGAACCCATCAATAAGGTCTTTGCGTTCTTGGAGGTTACATCCCAGTGTGTGAGGACAAGAAAACATGAAATCACTTAAGAGAAGCTCGCAGCAAGAGGAACATGTTGAGGGAGATAAAGTGGGGTGGTTAGATACAAAGACAATTTGGGGACAGAGCAAGGACGGCTTCATTAGAATAGTCATAAAGGGCATCTCTCAAAGATGGGGCATCTCAGGTTGGGCTCCCCAGGGCTCCCTCCCCATCAGAGAGTGGAGACGGCATGCAAGAGGTTTATCCAGAGTTTCCTCAGGATCAACACTACAGAAGGGAAGGGAGGAACTCGGATTGGAGAGAGAAGGTGAACAACCGTGCAGGCTCGACAACCTCAGCTGAGCCCACGGGAGCTCTGAACGCAGCTCTTCTGAGTTGTCTCACTTGGGTTGGAATAGCCAGGTCTTCAGACCTGGCCTTGGTCAGTCCTTGGCTATGGCCCTGCCTGGGAGGGAAACGGCGCTAGGGAGGAGAGGCCACTTGAAGCAGAGGACATCTCTGATTTGGACTGACCACCAAAAGCTGCCTGCAGACAGCACTCCTCGAAGCTGGGCAGCACGTCCTTTCTTGAAGGGGGATCTGGGAAGCCCATGTCCACCTCCTCACAGGAGTGTGTGGAGGAGAGCCACAGGACAACCAGGGGGAAGGGAATTCCAGCACGAGGAAGGCACAGAGGCCGGGGCAGCTCGACGTGTCCATGCACCAGAGCAGGGGCTTGAGCTAAAGTGATCTACCATTAAGTCTTCAGGCTTCTCACCTATCTATGCAACATCCTTTTAATTTGACAATCAGATTGGTAATAAACAAGGCTGAACAGCTAAATCTATACCTCTGATGTCTGGGTGTAGTGAGAAGTAGTGGTGGCAGTTGCTGTGTTGTATTTAGACGAAGAAGAGGAGAGGGACGGAAGAGAGAAAAAGAAAGGAGGAGGAGGAGGTAGAGAACAGCAATAACAAAAGCAACAACAAAAATAAACAATGAATGTTTGCCTCTGGGCTCAGAGGGACACAGATTCTGTAATCAATTATTGATGTCTGCCATGGACACGGGGAAGGAATAATTGTAGCACTCTTGGCAGTGAATTTTTTACCCTCTGTTTATTCCTAATTTATTTATTAATAATCTAATAAGTACCTACAAATACTCCACCCAAATCCATGATTTCCCAGGAAGAGACAGCAGGCTACAATTATCCCTGAAGGTCCCTGAGCTGAGAGTGATCTCCCCACCATGAGACTCAGCAACCCAGCCGCCAACTTCTTCCCTGCACGTCCACCATCCCTCTCATTCTAGAAAGCCAAAAAAGGCCACCCCAGGGTTAATTTACAGCTCCTTTATTGGTGCTTACACCACATGTTCCGTATGTTCTTCACCAAGGAACAGGTGATTAAAAGAGGTGAGGGAGAGGGTGTTTCTAAAGGTGATTGTTTAAGCTTGAAAGATGAGATGAGAAAAACGAAGCATGTTCCGGCCTCCGCACAGCAGTCTTACTCTGAAGATGCTTCTCCTCTCCCTGAAAACAGAAGCAAAGGCCAGAGTTCAAGTAATAAGTCTGTATGGGCTCAAAATGTAATGTGAGTAAGAAAGTGACTTTGTCCTGATTTTCCAGACTTGGACGCTAGAGGGAGCAGCTGAGCCAACAGCAGTTAGCCGCCCCCTGCGCCCACCTGGCTGATGGGGGCAGGTAGGTCAAGGAACAAAGAGCCCCTCGGCCTCAGCTCTGGTGGGAGAGGGACCTGCAAGGAGACAGCTCTGCTGTGATGGGTAGAGGTGGCGGCTGGACACTAGACACGTTCTTAGTCCCAGCCACAAACTGGAGACCACTGTGGGTGCGTTTCAACACCCACCCTGTTAAGATGGTAGCCAGAATCCCAAACCCCTCCTTTGCCCCTTCCTTGTTCTGGGAAGATAATTTTCACCACCAAGCCCAAGTTCAGGAAGGGTCACTAATTTGGTGTCATCTGTGAGCCACATGCGTTGGAAGGACAAATATTGTTCCCCCTTGGAGGGGAGAGAAGTGGGTTTTGTCCACACATCCAATGAAAGGGCTTCTCTTTACTTTTAGATTGCTGAAATGACAGAGCACCTGGGGCAGTCGGTCCACGAGGGAGGTTAGGGCAGCATTTCCGCAGGCTGAGGATGCTGCCCTTAGCCCAGGTGAAAGCCAGATGGCAGAGACTAGAAGAAAAGCAGGGACGAAGCTCTCCTGTGGGGGTAGTTGACGATTTATGGGTTGAGATAGGGCAGGGGCCCAAATGACGAAGGAAGAGAAGTTAAACCTCATGTTTTCCTTGGCCGTCCACTCAACGACGGGGGTGATGGATCGACAACATGGTGCCTCGGCTTCTGGGGACCAGAGAAGGACCTCCCCTTCTCTAAGTTGTCCCGTTCCAGTTGGGGAAAGTCTGCTCTCCTAATCTTTCACACCCGCAGCCTCCCAGACTTAAGATTTGAAATAATACTGAGTCTGAAAATGTTGGTCCATCCCCTACCTTGCTCTCCTGCCTGCCAGAGAAATCCCAATTTCTGCCAGCCTTCGAACTTGGGAAGGTGTCCAGTCTCCCCCGCCCCCCAAGCCCTGACTCCATGGCATCTTTGGAAAGTGGAGCCCACCTCGCTGGGAAGCTCGGCTCCTCAGGTAGCCTGGGAGGGACAGACCTCAGCTTCCCATGCTAGAAGGACCCAGCTCTGATCCCTGCTCTCACCGTGGCATCAGCAGTACACCCAGGTGTGGTCCCGGTCAAAGTTGTAAGAAGTCGCACACCATGTAAGATTCTCCTTGGATCCTTTGCTAGTGCAGTTATAATAATTCTTGTTTTTATAGTTGAAGGGGAAGTGGCAGGGAAAGCCAGGAGCCAATGAGGAAATTCCTAGGGAGAGGAAGGGTTTGAGACAGGTTATTCGCACTGCAGTGCAGACTTGCAGATTGAAAACTGTGTAATGGCGGCATTGGTTGTGCTGTTGGGGCCCTGCTCAGAGGCGCCCCCTGGAGGGACGAATTCTAACCTAATCCTAATTGTCAGAAGAGTGTCACCTGGCTGGATTTTCCTCCCTGGGAAGTCATCTGAGTTTAGAACGTGGGAAAGGGTGGGAGATAGAGTGGGGGAGTGGAGTGAGGAAGAGGCAGAATGAACGCACAGGGCTCCTGGTGGCCGAAGGGAGAAGGGGAAGTTCTGTCACCAGGAGGACCAGGGAGGGAGGGGACAGAGGATTTGTCTCAAGGACGAATTTCAATGGATCCCCGTTTTTCATGAATTCCATATTTGCAACTTCACCTACTCATTAAAACTTATTGGTAACCCCAGCATCAATACTTGTGGTGCTTCTGTGGTCATTTTTGGACACACAGAGGCTGAAATATTTGAGTCACCCGACCACCACGCTCTCAGCTGCAGGGGAACAAGGGGAGGGTCTGCCTGCTCACCCCACCCACGCCCACCCCCTGCCCCACATTACTGGTGTCGGCACAGAGACTCCACTTTCCATCCTTATCCATGTTCTCCGTGGTTGGGCACCAGAGCTTGTTGCTTTCATCCTCAATGCATTCAAACACCACACTATTTCTGTAGCTGGAGGGGAAGATGCAGGGCTTGCTGAGAGAATTGCCCCCGTACTCTGAAAATGACCATGGAAAGGTTACAGGTCAGGCAGAGCAGATGAAAAAGGCTTCTATTTAATCACACACAAACCATGAGCTTTTCATGAGCTCTAGCTCGTGAAAAGTGACACAACGTCAAACCCACCCAGCACCTTCTGGGTGATGCTCTTATTCCCATTTTGTGGATAAATGAAAACCAAAACCATCCACGGCTCACTGCCTACATTATTATGTCTCTCCTGTCCCACGATCGTCTTCAACTTGACTCTACTAATAGAGAAAATTCTTGCCCAGGAAGATAAAAGTTGCATATAAATTTATTGTTTATTCCAGGAACTTCCTGAAAAACTATTTAAATAAACATCAGACTGTTCAACTTTTTCAGTAGACTGTATCAAAACACTATTCACTCTTCAAGACTCTTTGAAACCCTGTCCTAAGTAACTTCGCCTTTCCAAGCCCACCGGCCCTAGACCGTTATGTCACGATACTTAACCCAATCCAAATCACACCCCCACGTTGGAAGACCCCCCTTTGACCAGAGCCCATGACTTCATCAATATCCTGCCTTTGCCCTCCCCACTTCAGGACACTATTAAGACTCTGTCAGAGTAGTAATCTCCCTTACTTCAGGAAGAAATAAACCCAGTCTTGCCTAATTAACAGGTTTTTGGGTGGTGTTTTAAGGCGAGCGAGATTTTTATAAGAGGTTGGGGTTTACAGGCAACGATGACTGGTGATTAAGGGCACAAATTCTGGCCGGGTGCAGTGGCTCACGCCTGTAATCCTAGCACTCTGGGAGGCCGAGGTGAGCGGATTGTTTGAGCTCAGGAGTTTGAGACCAGCCTGAGCAAGAGCGAGACCCCGTCTCTACTAAAAAAAATAGAAAGAAATTAGCTGGACAATTAAAAAATATATATAAAATGAGCTGGGCATGGTGGCGCATGCCTGTAGTCCCAGCTACTCAGGAGGCTGAGGCAGGAGGATCGCTTGAGCCCAGGAGTTTGAGGTGGCCGTGAGCTAGGCTGACGCCACGGCACTCTAGCCCAGGCAACAGAGTGAGACTCTGTCTCAAAAAAAAAAGAAAGCACAAATTCTGACGATTAAACTTCCTGGCATTGAATCACAGCTCTGCCACTTACCAGATGAACTTCTGTGAACCTCAGTTTCCCCATCTATAAAACGGGGCTAATAATCAGAGTTATCTCAGGAGTCACTGTGAAGAATAAATGAGTTATTTCATGTGATGCGCTTAGAACACTGCATGGCACATAGTAAATGCTTATTAAAACTTCCATCTATTGGGATCATGATCATTTTGTTGTCTAACAGCTGGTAAAGGCAACAGCAGAATTCTAACTCAGGTCTAACTTCAGAGTCCATTTTTTTACTCAGATGATAACAGAAGAGGAGAACTCACGTTTCTTAGGTACCTGGCATGGAACCACAACAGAGCCTGTATGAAAGTGAACTCCAATCTTTACAAAAACCCTGTGAAATCAGCCTTAGCATCCTCGTTTTGCAGACAATAAAAATGACCAAGAGATTTGACAACTTTCCCAATGTAATGGGGGGACAAGAGCTAAAGGGCGCCTTTTCTTGGGCATCTGGTGACTTATATAAATTCTAATCTGTTACCCCATCAGAAATGGGTCTAAGGAGTTTGGATGGCATTAAGGATAAACAGAAGTTTAGATATCACGGTTAGAGTTAAGTTACTATAAGCTTTGAAATGGACTTAGAACTATATATTCATACAGTGTTATATTTTCATAAAACCAGTATCTTTCTCAATCCATCTATTCAGTTTAGGGTTAAAAAAATGGCTAAGGTTATGGGTATATTAGTGATAGAATTTAGAGTCAAGAGTGGAGATGGAAAAAGAGTTGGACTTAGACCAAAAATTAGGTTAAGACTGGACACAGTGATTCACGCCTGTAATCCTAGGAGTTTGGGAGGCCGAGGCAGGAGGATTGCTCCAGGAGTTTGAGACCAGCCTGAGCAAGACATAGAAAAATTAGCTGGGCATGGTGGCAATCGCCTGTAGTTCAAGCTACTGGGGAGGCTGAGGCAGGAGGATCGCTTGAGCCCAGGAGTTTGAGGTTGCAGTGGTCTATGCTGACGCCACGGCACTCCAGCCTGGATGACAGAGTGAGACTCTGTTTCAAAAAAAAAAAAAAATTAGGCTAAACATTAGGACAAAGTTATAGTGAGATTTAAGGGTAAAGTTGGTTTAGAATTAAGGACACAAGTGATTCTAGCTAGAGCTACAATAAAATGAAGATTTAGATGGCATTAGGATTTTTTGAGTGCTAAAGGAAGAACATAATTAAGTTTTTTTATGCAAGAATAAATGTGCCCATGGATAAGTGCCTTGTATGCATTTTAATCTCTATGGAGGCATCAATGCTTGCTAAGAGAGAGTAGGCTTTGGAACCACATGGACTTGAATTCAAATTCTATCTCTGACATTGCCTCAGTATGACCTTGAGAAGGACATGATTTTACTGAGACCATTTATTGAATGGGTGAGGAGGAAAAGCATCCCACAGAGCTGCCATGGAAAGATTCAACAGCATATTGTAGATGAAGCTTCTGGATTAGAGTCTAGTGCAGAGAGGGCACTGAATGAATGTTGGTCACTATTCAGTTAGGATTCGGAATAGAATAGGATTAAGATTCAATGTTAAGCTGCATTGAAGTGCAGGTGGGGTCCATCCATGGGTGAATCCGGCTATGGTCAATTCTAGAAATTGACCCAAAAGCCAGTATTGGGACCACAGCTCACAGTTGCAGCTCTCGGGACACCTGGCATTGGAGACTGGAGGAATCCGGCCTCAGGACGTCCCTATCTCTGGGGCTGTCATAGTGCACTCTCTGAGCAGACACTTGGCTCCTGGAAGTACTCGCCCCCACCTTGTTGCTGTGCCCTCCCCCTCAGAACGATCACTGCGTCCTCTGTCCTTCCCGCCACACAGCCTGTCCTCGCTCTAGTCGCTCACCGTTCACTTCACAGAACTTCCACTGCTGCTTCTCATCAAAGCTGGAGGTGACCGAGCACCACAGGCTTCCAAACAGGCTGCCCTCTGTGATGCAGCTGTCGTAGGACCTTCCCCGGTAGATGAAGGGGAAGACACACCGCGGGTAATCTGCTCGGAAGAGAGGTAGTTCATGAGTGTCTCAACTTCTTCAAGTCATGCACAGGGCAGAGTTATTTAATCATCAGCCAATCAACCAACCATCAAAGTACGGGAGAAACATCAGATTTGGAAGAGACTTCATGCATTCATTTCATCAAGCGTTGAGGAAGACCTACTCCATGCACAGTTGACCCTGGAACAACATGGCTTTGAACTGCATGGGTCCACTTATACATGGATTTTTTTTCAATAAAAGTTACATGAGTACACCTGCCTCTCCTGCCTCCCCTTCCACCTCCTCCACCTCTTCCTCCTCTGCCCCTCCTGAGACAGCAAGACCAACCCTTCTCTTCCTCCTCCTCTTCCTCCTTGGCCTACTCAACGTGAAGACGACAAGGATGAAGACCTTCACGATGATCCACTTCCACTTCATGAATGGTAAAATATATTTTCTCTTCCATATAATTTTCTTAATCACAGTATAATACATATAATGTACAAAATATCTGTTAATTGACTGCTTATGTTATCAGCAAGGGTTCTGGTCAACAGTAAGCTAGTCATAGTTAAGTTTTGGGGGAGTCAAAAGTTGTACATGGATTTTGTATTTTGTCTCTGTGTACAAAAAAAAGCAGAAATCATATAATCGTCAAAAATGCCTTGGGCTTTGAGAAAGAGTAAACAGTCTATCAAATCCCTTTTCTCATACGCATTGTTTCTTTTCTCCTTATTAATTTAGAAAATAAAAAGAGAGAGAGAGAAGACAATGGTTCCATTTGGTCAACTGGTCTTATGATATTACAAGACGCTCATCCAGACAGCACCATTTTTAACACTATCATTATTAACATTATTGCCCATTATTAGCATTGAGTGTCTGGCCTCCCAGAGCGTTGTCTATGCACACACACGTATTATAACTTGTCTGCAAAAATATGATCATGTCTTACACAGTCACACATTCTCTTCCTAATCCATCCTACTCAGAAGCCCTCCAGCAGGGGACAAAGGGATGGCACTCACCTTCGATCATGCAGTGCTTCCATCTCCCGTCGTACACTGCTCTGGTTGCACACCACGGGGACAAGCTCCCCACTTTGGTGCAAGTGAAGTAAACAGACCCCTTGTAGGTGAAGGGAAAGACACATTCCTCTGTCTTAGCTGAAGGACAGAAGGACAAATCAGGAAGGAGTAATCACAATGAATGAGCAAAGGATGGGTCTCGGTTTGGCTCTCTCTTTGGTCTGAAGTTTGTGTCCCCCCAAAATCCACATGTTGAAATCCTAACGCCCCGTGGTGATGGTATTAGGAGGTGGGGACTTTGGGAGGTGATAAGATCATAAGATCAGAGCCCTCGTGATTTGGATTAGACCCCTTCCAAAAGAGACCCCCAGAGAGTCAGACAGCCCCTTCAATAATGGTGGGACACAGCAAGATGCCATCTGTGAACCAGGAAGCAAGCCCTGGTCAGAAACTACATCTGCCTGTGCCTTGTTGATCTTGGACTTCTCAGCCTCTAGAACTGTGAGAAGGAGATTTCTGTTTTTATAAGCTACCCAGCCTGTGGTGTTTTGTCGTAGAAGCCCAGATGGACTGAGACAGTTCTTATGGTAGTCTGAAGGCTACACGCCTAGACTTACCATCCAACTTCTCATATGTTAACCTAATGACGTATAAGAATGTGTCCAGTTTATGTCTGGACCAAGAGGATTGGGGAAGAGGTTCATAGACAACGAAGGCAACCAGGAGATATTGTTCCCCTGAACCCCTGTTTCTCAGAGTATAGAACGGGTACCACTAATGTTACGCAAGATACGTTTTAGCAGATCACAAGATCACATTTAGTAATGCAGGCACACAGGTGAAATAATTTTGAAACACAGACTGAAAACAAAATCCTTTTCTAAAGGCCCTTTCAGTCCTTCTGACAACACAAAAGAGAAAGCTTCAATTTAATACTGGTATTTCTCTAATACTAGTATTTCTAATACTTAATAATCTCCCTTTTTTGCAAAAAAAGAGGGCAGGACTCAGGCTCAAAGGCTTATTCCAACAATAGTATCTAGTAGAATTTAATAATAGGATTTTGTTCTCATGATGTAGTATTTATTTTTAGTTGTACTTCCTATTTATGGCAAGCAGTACTGCTTTTTTGTATTACAATCCTAATATTATTAATAACTATTCTTTTAAAATGAATTTATCAAAGTCAAGAAAATATTAAATTATCAAATTTAAAGAAAATATTGAGTAAATAATCGTGCTGGTGGTGTGCAGATGCAGCAAGTATTGAGTGGGTGACACCTGAATAAGTAAAGTTTAGAAAACACACCCTCGATCTTTTACTCTTCTGTATGAGGACAAGAACTTTGTCTTTTGCAAAGAGTATTCACAGAACCTATTACAGAACAGTGACTTGCTCAAGAAACAACATAAGTTCAGAAAATGCCACATGAAATAAATTTAAATCCATTTCCTTTTTTTCTTTTTTAATTTTCATTTTAAATTATTATGGGTACATAATACTTGTACATATTTAGGGGGTACATAGGATGTTTTGATGCAATGGGTAATGATCAAATCAGGATAATTGGGATGTCCATCACCTCAAGCATTTATCATTTTGTGTGAGGAACATTCTGACTCTACTCTTTCAGTTATTTTAAAATATACAATAAGGCCGGGCGCGGTGGCTCACGCCTGTAATCCTAGCACTCTGGGAGGCCGAGGCAGGAGGATTGCTCAAGGTCAGGAGTTCGAAACCAGCCTGAGCAAGAGCGAGACCCCATCTCTACTAAACATAGAAAGAAATTAATTAGCCAACTAAAA